>LOEQ01004589.1:70947-81394 GCA_001685075.1 Bramus lutescens
CTTGTAGACCAGGCTGGCCTCGAACTCACAGAAATCTGCCTGCCTCTGCCTCTCAAGTAATGGGATTAAAGGCATGTGCCTCCACCGCCCGGCTTAAAAGTGGAATTTTAAAAGAATTATGACATTTGATATTTTCTGAATAAAATGATTATGGCATTGATAAGGAAGAAAGGGAAGTAAGTCCATCTAACTGGGGAATACAGGTATTTTTCCTGCTTTTTTATAAAAAAAAGTTGAGAAACTTTTAAGACACAACTCAGCCATCCCAGGCAGGGAAAAGTATGGGAACACAGCCAACTAGGTCCATAAGGTATAGGCAATCCTGGAAGCCAATGCTGATAGATACAATTTAAATGAACATTTTAACGTACTCTCCCCTGTGACAAATAGAGAAACATTCCAAAAAACTAATGTAGATCAAGCCATGTATTCGATGAACAAGTAATGTATAGTAACAGGAGAAAATGACAAACCATCTAGAGTACATATAAGGAGGAAACACTAAGAAATTGTCCAACTCTGATAAATTGACAAAAAGTAGCAATAACAAATCCTCTAATTTTTCTTTTTATTTATTTAATATAAATAAATATATTTATATATTTTATGAATTTAATTCTCTCAATGCACTGTTTATTAAACCTAGCTTTGACCTATGGCTTGGGATGGCTTCTTCTTTAGGCGTTTATTGTCTGTTGTGAACTTGGGTGTGTGTCAGGATTTTCTGTCCAGTTCATTGATCTGTTCAAACTCCAGAACCAGTCTGAAAGAGACTGTGTGGTATGTTTCATTCTGAGCGATGCAATCTCTTGTTTTGTTCTGTTTTTATGGTGTTAGGGTGCTTATTACATGGAAGTTACTAGTACTGTGACATGTTTGAGAGTTCACCTGGAGAAGGGGAATCCTTAGGAGCCTGAGCCTTTTTATGAGTCATGAATGGATACTTTCCCACTTCAGATACTGTGGTGGTTTGAATGAGGATGGCCCACATAGGCTCATATATTTGAATGCTAGTTTCCTAGTTGGTTGAACTGCTTGGGGAAAGATTAGGGTATGTTAAATGAGGTATGTCACTGGGAGCCGGCTTTGAGGTTTCAAAAGCCTAGGCCATTCCTAGCTAGTTCTCTCTCTCTCTCTCTCTCTCTCTCCCTCCCTCCCTCCCTCCCTCCCTCCCTCCACCGATCCACACAACTTGGGCAACTTGTGGGTTGACTACCAAGCTCCACTGTCACAGTGCAAAGTCTGTAGACAGAGTAAGTTTCATGGTGTCACTGAAACTTTTGTATGAAACCAAGAAGCAGATCATACTTGAGCCATAGTCTCACTGCCCTGATACAGGTTATAGCAGTCACTCTCACTTCATTTCTTGATCTTACTAAAGACACCTGGAATTTTTTCCCTTTAAGTAAGTTGCTGCCTAAAGAGTAATATACAAATTACTACCAGCATAACTGCCTCCACCATGTTATGAAATTATTTTTTTTTTAAAAATTAGGAATGAGTAGTTTATTGAAGGCTTCTTTATTTCTATAAAGGATACTCAGGTATTTGTCCTTAGATATATAATATAGTATATTAGTGGATTTACCAATAATGAGCCAAACATATGACTGAAGCAAATATACTTGGGTTCATGGTTTGATCATTGATCAAACTGGTTATTGTTTCTTAATGTGAAATTCACTACGTTATTTAGAGCATTTACATCAGCCCTCAAAATAATATTGATTTGTAACTTTATTTTTTATGGTACTTTCATATCAAAGTTAAGTTGTTGAAGTCATACTTATTTAAAATAATTAAAATTTTTCTTTACATTCTATTTCTAGTCAAATTCTTTCCCCCCTTTTTCTTTTATCATTATTATTTTTATCATTTTTTATTGATTTTTATTGAGCTCTACATTTTTCTCTGCTCCCCTACGTGCCTCTCCCCTCCCCTCTTCAACTCTCCCCCAAAGTCCCCATGCTCCCAATTTACTCAGGAGATCTTGTCTTCTTCTACTTCCCATGTAGATTAGATCTATGCAAGTCTCTCTTAGTGTACTCATTGTTGTCTAAGTTCTCTAGGATTGTGGTTTGTGGCTGATTTAGCCCCCAAATATGCCCAAGTTGGATGATTTCTAAGTAAACCAGACTTTCAAGGAATACATTGCTCTTGTCATAAACAAGTAGGTCAAAAATGATGGGGAAGGGTCTGGATTGGATTTTTTTTTTGCTAGACACCAAAATTATGAGAGACTGTGTACACAAATTCTTAGAAAAGCTGAAAAATTTTCAAAATAGTATACAGAAAGTTGAACAATGAAGAGAAAGGTCTCCTTGTGCTTCCTCTCAGGATGATGCCTCATTGTGTCAGTCCAGTGATGTTTTATTTCATTAAACATGTATACTGTATCCCCAGGAGAGAAATCTAAGTCTTTAAACTCACAAACATGACCAGCTTCCTTGGTCTCCTGTTAATGGGGAACTGTTACAAAAAAAGTGATAGAAAGTTGATGTCCGTGCTTCTAAAGGTCATACGAAACAGGAGAAATATTGGGTAATCATTCAGAACTAACCACCTCTTGTTCTTTTCATTTTGGGTGAGCCAACTCGGTTTTATTTATTGTTTTTCTTTCTTAGTCTCTCAATGGCTTTGCTCTGGTGGTGAGTGCAGAAGGGATGATCTTTTATGCTTCAGCAACAATTGTGGACTATCTGGGCTTCCATCAGGTAAATGAAGCAAAAATAACCTTTTGATATATTAAATGTTGGATTCCATTACCTTTGTAAATGTGTATTGTCTTCAAAGCTTAAGATTGTTTAAGATAAAGCTTTTGATATCACATGACTCAGCTTTGTCTTGGACAGCATGTCAGCTTCTGTGGAATATTGTGGTGCTTGGAGACTCAGGGACTTGGGCTGAGACTCTACTCTCAGCCCTCGTATTCAGAGCACCATCTCGTCTGATAACTCTCTGGCCGTATACACCTTCAACAGCTCTCAAATTGGGTTATTAATATTTTTATGCACTGAAAACATTTTATTTCTATCTGTATCAGAGATTTGCCTCTGCTTCTGCCTTCAATAATACCTTTTTAAACTTGAATTTTTCTGTGGCCTCTTTAATACTTTTGTATTCACTCTGTAGCCTACACAGAGAGAGAGAGAGAGAGAGAGAGAGATTTAGATAGATAGATATAGACAGAAGGATAGATAGAAGATAAAAAGATTTATTATGTGATGTATAATGTTGATTTAAAATTAATTTAATAGTTTCCAAGAATTAAAATAATATGGCTATTTCTTATACCCACCTCATAGGTTAACTTACTGTCACCTGAGCTGAAAGCCAGAGTCCCTCAAAACTAAGGATACTGTAACTATCAGAATTTATCTTGATATGATACTTAACCTATCCTTGGTGTCATTTGTTCATTGTCATTTTCGCCCCTGGGCAGCATTTCTTCCACAGTCTCCATTGCTGGACTTAGGCTGGCATGGAAGCCATGTAGAAGACCCCAGGGGATGGCAGCATGCAGTGAGTGATGACATTGACCAGTTGAGTAGGACAGGATGGGGATGGCTGGGCTCTGCCACTCAGCAGCTATGTCACATTCCCTTCAGTAGTACAGTTGACAGTAATGCTATTTGACTCTGAGGCTGCTGAGAATGTATACGAAGAGTCCTAGGCATCCAAGTAAAAAAGTGCCCCTGCCATCTGTTCTTAGTGGCCTATGATACCTCAGCTTGGCCAAGTACAATATCCATGGCCTGATGACGTGGAACTTTTCATCCTCTGGAGATGAGCCTCGTCCTGAGGAGACCTTATATAAGAGCATTGAGTCAGTCTCTCCTCCCTGAGATGACAACAGCCCCCAGGGAAGTAGACTCTACCAACTGTGACTCTGTTTACAGCATGGAGATATTGTGCATTTGCCTGACTCCATGACCCTCTGCTCTGTGTAGAGTCCTGGTGCCCTTGACAGTGCAGGAGTTGGGCATGGAGGCAGATAAGAACATGACATGGTGGCATGATTCTTATATTAAAATAGTCCCCAATATAGTCTTTTCTGCTTGTGTGCGCATTCAAACCCAGAAAGAGACACCTGCCACCTTCTACATATTCAGAATTATTTTAATTTAATCCTTGTCTGTGAATAGGCTATAAATTCCTTAGCTACACCTAAACCTCCTCCCTTTATCTAAACTGATGGTCTTGCTACAGAGTTGGGTGTTGAGGACAGAGGCACTGAAGTACAGAGTGGTTTATTTTCAAGGTTAGAATTTGCTTGCTGGAATTTTACTTATTAGAGTTCCGCTATTTCTCTTTGTCAGAAGTATGAATCAGTTTTTCTTCATTACAGAAAATGTTTCCATTGTCTTTTATTTATGCAAAGTATTTCACAAGAATATTAGAATAGCCTTGTGCTCTCAGTAACATCTTGTATCAAATGCTTTACAAAATTTAAGAGCCAATTAACTTCCTGGGGCTACCTGAGTATACCGTCTAGCTTCTTCAGATCAGCAGAGCTGTAAAATTAAGGCCTATGAAGCTTATTCATGCAGGAAACTGCCTGTTTCCTCACAGTAACCTGTGGCAGCTGTCATCAAGTGAACCAGAGCATTACAGCCCAATGGTCTAAGCAAGGACAACTATCTATGCCCAGTTAGTTCATGCATACATCTTTGCCCAGACAAGCAGCTTGTAAAAGATAGGCTTGCCTTTGTGTCATATGAGTAGTAGCTTGAAGCTGAAATAAAGACTACTTTTCTTGGTGGCAGCAGGGTCTAGTTTTTGTGTCATCTTTACCCCTTCTTACATTTTCTCATTACTTCTCTTGGTTCTGCTTTACAAACTTTGGAGGACAAGGGGCCACCACACCTGTGGTATTAGTTATTAAAACAGGAATTTGTTTCTTTTCCTCTCTCTCTCTCCCTCTCCCTCCCTCCCTCCTTCCCNCTTCCTCCCTCCCTTCCTCCCTCCCTCCCCCCTCTCTCCTCTCTTTGTTTTTTTCAAAACAGGGTTTCTCTGTGTAACAGCCCTAGCTGTCTTAGAACTCACTCTGTCGATCAGGCTGGCCATGAACTCTGCCTCCCGAGTGCTGGGATTAAAGGCGAGTACCACCACTGCCCGGCCAGGAATTTGTTTCTTAAATCTAAAAACATTTCATGCTTTCTTCTAATTGTCATAGAAATACATGGCTTTGCTTTGAACTCCCTTCTGGCTTTGCTGTCTCTTCCACTGTCCTGTCTGTCCCACAGCTCATGTTAACCTAGATATACTCATTCACTAAGTAAGACATGTAGAGGTGGTAGATAAGAGTCTTGGGAGGCCTGGAGACACTGGAAACCACACTCTCCAGTAGATCTACAAAGCTCATCCAAAAACTGGGTAAAAAGAATGTGTGTACTACAGCACCTGCTTGCACCCTCAATCTGAGAATCATGGGAGCCCACTATGCCCAGGTCAGTAGTTTCTCTAGTTGAAACCAAAACCAAACAAATCAAAAAAAAAAACCTGTTAAGTTTTAAACTCCTGGTTAATGGGAATCTGCCGGTGCTGATGCAATAAGTCAATCAAAATGAATTAATAAATCCAGCATTCCTGGGTGGCCCCAGGGGAAGTTGAGGAGACCACAAGGGGAATCCCACGAGGGATTTTAATGCTGATAATGGGCTTTCTCAGGAGCAGAGTATGTACTGAGGCAACTCCAGGGGAGGAAGCTTGGGGTGGAGCGTCCACAACAACAGCAACAAAACCACCAAATACTAAGGCTGAATGCAGTCAATGACTTAAAGAAACCCACATTCTAATTTTTAATTAAATTAAGACTGCTCTAAATACATGGTGAGATAAACCATACACAAAAGAATCATTACCATCATGAAGATGTCAGCCTTCTCCACATCAAACTATACAATTAATGGGATTACAGTGGAAATAGAGACATTTTGGGTAAACACTGACTCTCTAATTCTAGACTCTTCATTGACAGGCATGTGCCATTATAATCTTAGGAGAGGAGGGGGTTACCAGATGGGATAGTGCAAGTCAGGCAGACCCACAAACAGTACTGCACAGAGACAAGTGCCCTGAACCTATGAAAACAACCATTCCTGCCGTCATCCAAGTCAGAGAAAACCATCTTATCTCCTGATTTATACCAGGGGGAATGACAGACATTTCTAGAGATAGCAGGGCAAAGATAGGAGGAAAGAGTGGCTATGTTATAAAATGTCCCAAGAGGCTCCAACATCATGCTTCCTGAAATGGGGATTTTCTCTATTCAGGTCAACTCCTGCTATCCCTCAGTGTCAGTTCGTTAGGGTGACTGAGATTGTGATGACCAGACCTGTAATCCTTGCCCTGTTGGGGCTGGAGGCAAGATCATGAGTTAGAGGACAGCCTGGGATAACTAACCTGTTTTGAGAGCCTCTCTTTTTAAAAAAAAGAAAGAAAGAAAGAAAGAAAGAAAGAAAGNNAAAGAAAGAAAGAAAGAAAGAAAGAAAGAAAGGAAGCAAAAAAGCTAAAAGGAGATTGGTGTGTTCATTTCTGCCACAAAGAGATTTCTGTGCTTCAGCCCCACAATTGCCTCCAGAGCCCTGACCCTGGACATCCCTAACCAGACAGCGGTTGTATCTGACTACTCTGCCTTCTCTCTGGGCTGTGTGTGAGCATTCCTTTGTAAAAATGTTCCCTTTAGATATGCCTGCCACTGAGTCCATGCATATTTATGACTACACACTTCTGTCACCTCCCAGATAGCTTATTTGATATCTGGGGTACCATAAAGCTTATCCACAAAGTTACAGGCAATGGTAAGGATGTGTGGAAAACATGAAGGATTTCATGAACTCTAGGTGAGATTGCTAGTTGCATTTAAAAAATGTAACAAGTTTCTAAGGTCTTGATTACTAGGGAACTTTTGCCCATCTGAGAAGAGTATTCTAGTTATCATAATCATTCATTTGGAAAGGATGAAACCTAGAAATAGGTCTAATATGAGAATCCAGTCCTATAGAGATGCTGCAGGACCTGATGGTATTAGTAGGCTGGGTTCCCAATGGAAAGAATAAGCCAGATTCTTCATTATGAGAATGGTAAGGGTCATAGGAGGCCTCTCCAAGATCATGGATTATCTGTACATGGCATAGTCAAAATGAGGCCAAAGTTTCTGCTCTGTCCAGCAGACAGCTACCAGAGGACTCCAGTACCTGAAAATTTTGGCTTTTCCTTTAAGGAGGTTAGAGGAAAGAGGACCAGAGAGAGGGCTAAGATCTGGTAGGTCCTAGGCACATCATGGACCTGAGTAGGTTGAAGTATATGACACAATTGGCATGAAGTACAAGAGTTGATTTAGGAAAGAGGACTACTTTGACTAAGTGCCTATGGCTTTGAGGGCATGATGATACCTCCATGCAGGCCAGATCCTGGGGGCCACAGAGTGAAGATGCCCTGGGATTACATGAGCATGGAGACGTATCCTTCCAAGGAGGGCTGTTGGAACCTCAAAAAGGTCTGCCTTTTCCTTAAAGTTTTTTCTTTACATATGTGACTTGTCTTTGAATTATTGACGTGGGGATCATGTGAATCACCAGAACCTATAAATTCACGATGAGGCTAAAGCAACTGCTTCTGTATTTCAGACAGACGTGATGCACCAAAACATTTATGACTACATCCATGTGGATGACCGACAGGACTTCTGTAGACAGCTACATTGGGCCATGGACCCTCCACAGGTGATGTTTGGGCAGTCCCCACATGCTGACACAGGTAGGCCAATTTCAATGACATTCATGCTTTCCTCTATATCTACATGGAATTTCCTTCAGAATTCTTTCTCTTGAGCTTTCCTCTCCAGACTCCTTCAGCAAGCAGTTGGTCTATCCTAGGCTCTATGTGGCTACTGAGGGCCTTTGCATCATTGTGCTTGCTCCAGCCTCCTCTGCTCTTCACTATGGCAGGTACTTGTGATACTCAACTCATAGAGAGAAAATGTTATTCTGTTTTATAGTTTGGAAGGGTTCAGTTCAAACTGTGGATCATTTGCTTTTAGGCATTTAGGGAGGGGCAGCACATTATACTATGAGTGTCTGGCAAAATCCTTATCTGGCATCCAACTCAGGAAAAAGAAGGGAATTAGATCCATACTAATTACTTTAGCTGTTGCTGCAACAAAATACTCGACAAAAGCAGCTTAAGGAAGGGTTTATTTCTGTACACTGTTGGAAGATATAGCCCACCATATCAGAAAAGCCTTGGCAGCAGGACTATGAGGCGGCTGGTCACACCGCACCCATGGTTAGGAAACAGAGATGGATGCTAGTACCCCCAGGTCATGGAATGATATCACCACATTTCAGGTGGGTCTTACTACCACAGTTAATCCAACCTTGAAACTCCCTCGTAGACATTCCCAGAGGTTTGTTTCCTGAGTTGTTCTAGAGCCTATCAAGATGAGAATCAATATTAATAATCATAGCTCTACCCCTTGTTATGTTAACACCCAAACATATCACTTTAAATTGTAACAGGGTCCCATATTACCTCTCAAGGACATACCTCTAAAGCTCTAACTCCTCTTACTGACTCTTATAAGTTCCATCACCACAGGCTGGAGTCCATGGACCTTTGGAAAATATCCAAGATCCAAACTACAGGCTCTACCATATTTGGTATTTCCAACACCCCCTAAGAGCCTAAGAACTTGTCACTTGTTTCTCAAGCACTTTATCTGCTTTGTACCTATTCATATTTAACTGAAAAACAAAATATTCCACAGTAATAGTTATCTTTTGTGCACTAGAACCCTGTAAATCACTTCCCAACAAATCCATTCGAACCCGATTGATAAATATGAGCTGTAAATAGAGTATTTCCATAAGTAGTAGGTAACAGTGGGTTTGGAGTAGATAGATGCATGTGGGTCCTGGGCTTCATCCAGGAGTTCATTCAGATGATGGTTTCCTACAGAAACTTTAAATAATTCAAAGAAAAAATTCCACCCAACCTCAAAATCCAACAGAATAATTCACCTTTGACCTAAGGTGCCTTTGCATCATACCATTTATACAGCTCAAACAACACTAAGTAGCTGACCTTAGTCACACATGAATCAGTGCTAAAAAACCAACATCATTAAGGATAGGGCCAATGAAATCAAAATCCATCAAAGCATACGGGATGGCAAAGGCTTGAGGAACCATGGAGACATGTTCATTTTAAACAGAGTAGCATGTTTCTTACAAACTTCATCGTAGTCAGTTACATGCTCTTCCATGTGCTTATTCACTATCTTCAAAGCTCTAGTCTGTTGTTTCCTATCCTAATCATCATATTTTATTTTGCATTATTTGAATTATCTTGTCAGACAATACCATCCTTGGGAAGTTGCTCAGGGCCCAGGAGCAGGGCAAAGGCTTTCCCTCAGAGTACTCAGCCTTCTTGACACGCTGCTTCATCTGCCGTGTTCGCTGTTTGCTGGACAGCACGTCTGGCTTTCTGGTGAGTGTATGAATGCCTCAGACATGTGGGATATATTCTACTCTGCTGAAGAAAAGGTGGGGGGACAGAGTGAACACTATGCAGAAAGCTTCAAGCAAGAAGCCAACAGAGTTGGACCTTTACAGCATGCACTGATAGGTAGACGGGGGGGGGTAATCCTAGAGGATTATAAGAAAAGTAGATGAAATATTTAAAAATTGACAATTTTCAATTCAAGTTTAGGTGTACATTTATTTAAAGCTAATTTTAAAAGTCTTTTCTAGGGCTGGAGATACAGTAAATAAGTAGGGTACTTCTCACGCACACACAAAATCCTGGATTTTATTCCCAATACCACATAAACTCTATATGGTGGCTTACACATAAAATTCCAGCAGTTGGGAGAGACCTCTGTGAGTCCAGGCATGAGTATGGGACCTCCAGGGGAGTAGACCTGAGCCAGAGAACTCTGTTGGACCAGGCCCAAGCCAGGAACCTCCACAGGAGTGGGCCTGGGCCAGAAACATCTACGGAAACAGGCCTGAACCAGCGATCTCCACCAAGTAGGCCTGAGGGAGTGAACTCCACAGGACCAGGTACAAGGGAGCCACCACTGAGTGAGCAAGTCCAAACCAGAGACCTCTGCGGGACCGGGCATGAATCAGTGACCTCTGAGGTAGCAGGCCTGAGCCAGCAAACTTCACTGAAGCAGGCCCAAGGCATCAATCACAGCAGAAACAGCCCCAAGCAAGCAACCTTTGTGGGAGCAGGGCCAAATGACCCCGGGTATTTCAGAGCTACCCACGGGAGCAATGAGTAACCTCCAGGAACATGGAGTGTCAAACAGGGTGACTGGAACTGTGGCAATGAAATTCCATCTTACACCTGTAAGAATGGCCAAGAGCAAAAAAACACTGATGACGGGGGCTGGAGAGATGGCTCAGCGGTTAAGAGCGTTGCCTGCTCTTCCAAAGGT
>LOEQ01004589.1:86370-97588 GCA_001685075.1 Bramus lutescens
ACATGGAGGCAGAATGTTGTATACATAATAAATAAATCTTTTTTAAAAAAGAAATGTGTGATTTATTCCTCAATTCAAATCTATCATCCCATACCAGTTCACAAAGAACTACTATACTGGGTTAATTTGAGCACTTCACAGACCCTTTTCACTCCATCCCAAAGTCTAGGCAGGGGTGGGGAGAGTCTGCCCAAGAGCAATTGTTAGAATATTGGCATCTGATTGACCTTATGTAAATAATTCTAAATCAGCCATAGTGGGAATATTTATATCAAAGAAACTGACAAACACTGAAAATCTAGAATTTTTTTCCTTAGAGTTAGGCAATGAATATTTTCCAGTACACCATTGCCCAGAATTTCTCACACCATGTATGTGATTGACACTAAGTGGATCCTTGCAATTATTTGTTCATTCTACAACCCATGGATGTATTTAGGATAGGATATAGGTCCATACTGCTAGGTCATCTGAAGGCAATAGAGCCCTGAAGGAACTTGGGAATTAATTCAGTGATATAGCAGCCTTCCTTATATAAAAAATATTTATTTTCTCTTATCATGAATACCTAAGCTCTTTGCAGGCATTTCAACTCATACTGTATATTCTAGATTAATAAAAGCAACCTATCCTCTTCTTCTCATTAAAAGCAAGGAATGCTAATTTGGAAATGGAAAGTTAGAGCTGGGTCAGCTCTCAGGGAACTTTCCAGGGAGCTCCTGAAAAAGGTGGCTGATGGCTGGGACAACTCAGGTAGATGTATACTCATGTCTGTCTACTTATACACACACCAGGGGGTGTCAACATGTGCGTGGGCAAGATTATGCTATCCATAAATGGTCTTGAGACTACCAATGAAGGAACTACTAATGCCCAGCAGGCTGAGCTCCACTAAGGTAGTGAACATCTTAGAATGATGGTATGGCTACAAAGTTACCTCCATAACTCTGTTTCTGTCTTTAAAACACCAGACTATGCAGTTCCAAGGAAAGCTAAAATTCCTGTTTGGACAGAAGAAGAAGGCACCATCAGGAACAGCCCTGCCCCCTCGGCTCTCACTGTTTTGCATTGTGGTGCCAGTCCTGCCTTCGGTGACTGAGATGAAAATGAAAAGTGCATTCTTGAGGGCAAAGCACAGGGCAGACATTGTGGTTACAGTGGACTCAAGGTGAGCACGAATTGTCACACCATGACATTTAATTATGATAGCAAAATGTTTGTTATTTCTATTTAATTTTCTGTAACAAGTAATAAATATGCAGTCTGATATTTTAAAACCCTTACACAACGTACTTGACTACTATTAGGGACAAGTATCTTTTCAAAATTGGTGCAAACTGTAGCTCCACGCATTTTCATTGCAACTATTCTAAATCTGCCCTTAATTTCTAGGCTCAGAGTGCACCTCCAGAGAGAGGTCGAAGTGGTCCTGTCACCTCCTTGGGCCCTGCCTCCTCAGTTTGTTGGTGTTGGGCATAACGTAGAAAGATATTCAGCAGGCTCATCTAAGATTAGTGTCAGAACTGTACCAGCTTCCTAGGCCCTCATCTGGATAGTCCTGTGGCATTTCCCCAAATTTCAAGAGTACAAAACACTCCTAGTTTCCTGGGCCATATCTATGGTTGATTCATGGATCCATTTCCAGGAGAGATTTAAAATGCAATGCATATAAAGCTATTTTCTACCTGGTATAGTGACATGGAAGCATGTGGTCAGAGGGAAGTGACTGGGATGCCTCAGCTCCGAATCTGATTTCTGTTGTATCACATTATTCTTGGAGAGACATGAACAAATATCTACTAACCCAAGATAGTGAGCTGAAGACAGACTAAAGTATGGATAACACAAAGTCCAACTTGGTGAAGTAATGAGTTTTATTAGGGTTACGTACAGGAATGTGGGTGAGGGGTTACTTATAGGAGCAGAAACGACTCAAAGACAACAATATCACTAAAGTCCACCCCAGCGTGAGTGACAGATCACAAAATCTGGAAATCTGGAGCATACTGTACAGCCTTCGAGCAGCTCAGTAGGTTGGAGAATGGTCTTTACTGGGGACTCTTGATCTGAGCCTTTTCTAGGCAGCTCAGCTCCTTTGAAGGTCTTCTTTGCAGTTTGGCTTCTGAGACTCCCAGTAGTTTTGCTGCTTATACACTCCTGGGAGATGACTAGAGATTCTGCTCAGTTTTAGGGACTTCCTGAAGCTATTTTGGGTTATTTACTTCCTGTCTTAATGATGGAGTGTTTTACTTTCCTTAGGGCATCTTATTGTTTTGTTTCATTTCCCTGTAAACATTCTGACATTAAGTATTTCTTGTACATCGTATGTCTTCAGGAGTTTCTCTCTGAGATGGAAGGTTTTAATCTAGGAGGAAGCTACTACACAACAATTTTCCCCATAGATTGTGAGCAACACTTTCTCCTGTTCCACTATAATAGCGTAGTCAAAAGGCCCTAATTCCCAGGCAATTGTATGTCCTTTGGTGACTAAAACAGAACTAAGCTGCCCCCTCCCACCTCCAGGACATACTAAGGTTCTGGACCATCGCTGCATTAGCCAAGATGGCTTAGAATAAACAGTGAACGTCGAGATGGGCTCTCCATCTATTTAAAATTGAACCAGGAGTTTCAGCTGTAATCCTGACCCTAATTCTAACCTGAGCCATGGTGCTTTTCTCATAGAGGCAATTGTGAGCTCTTCTCTGGCCTTGGTTGCTGGAAGAGTGTTGGGGAGGGGCCCTCTAGGACCACTATTTTCTCATCAGTCTTGTCCCCTCCACAGTATAGCCTCCATGAGGGCAGTTAAATGCCTTATCAGGCCATTTCAGGAGGCAGTGCCCATTTTACTGGCCTCCCCATCCTGACCTGAGGATGTCATGCCCCAAGCATCCTGGTACAGTGCCACTAGTGAGCCCCTCCCAATCCATGGGTTACTCTGTGATCTCCCTTAGGTCACTGGCTGAAAGGAAGGGATCCTGTTTGCTCTGCTGCACCAGACCCCTTCTTTTATCCTTTGGGGCCTCTCTGCAGCAGCCAAATTGAGTGACCACTCTGTGGCTTAGTTCTAGCCCATGGCTTTGGTCCCCTGTAATTGTCCCCTTGTTTGGCCTAAGTATCTGTTGCATTCCCATTTTGAAGGATGATAAGCACCAGGCATCACCTAATTCATCACCTGAATGCAGGTCTGTTACCTGACCCTCAAGAGTAATTTGCCAAGGCTACACAAACCCACAGAGACACAGAGCTCACTACCACATACATTATGCGCATTTAGAAAATGCAGTTAGCAAATGTTTCGGGCAATTGTGAAAATCTAGCTTTTCTTCCTCAGCTGAGTGCCTTGGTATGTTCATCTTGCTCTTTGTCTTAGTTAGGTTTCTATTGCTATGAAGAGACACCATGACCATGGCATCTCTTATAAAGAAAACACTTAATTGGTGTGGCACTTACAGTTTCAGAGTTTCAGTCCCTTATCATCATGGCAGGGAGCATGGCGGTTTGCAGGCAGATATGGTGCTGAAGCTGAGAGTCCTATGTCTTGCAAGGAAATCAACTGACACACTGGGTGGTATCTTGAGCATAGGAAAACTCAAAGCCCACCCCACAGTGACAGACTTCCTCCAATAAGGCCATACCCACTTTAACAAAGTCACTTCTCCTAATAGTGCCCCCCACTGTAAGATTACGGGTATCAATTACTCCAAACTAGCACACTCCTGGATCATGCTTTTGATGTTTTCCAACCAAGACAACTTTCCTATGGATATATACAGTGACAAAAGATATTCACAATAGACTCAGAAATACAGGTAGAATTCAGATAGTCATATACTTTAGCTGGGACATCTTCCTTTAGGAATACCATCACCAGTGGCCAGCATATCCTGTTATGTTCAGCGGCAATCTCTGCTGCTTGCTCTGTGCTGCACTCTGCTCTCTAGTTTGTGTTGTTTCCTACCTGCATTTCTTCTTTCATCAGCACTAAATCTTGTTCTTCAGATTTGAACCTGGACTGGATCTGAATTCCCAGCCGCTGGGGGTGGGGGGGAGGCTCAAGGACTCCACTTTGCATACCGCCATTTGCACCTTCTCTGTTAGCTCGTTTTGTGGCAATTTCACAGTCACGAGGCTCTGGCAGCTCAGTCCCTAGTTATCTACCACATCTCAGATGGTGGGGAGGGTCTTGCCTAGACATACCCTGACGTTCAGCTACCAAGTGACTATACTTTCATAAGAGCCAGTGTGCAGAGCCTGCCTTGTCTACCAGCCAATGCCAGCAACCACATAAGGCCAGCGCCTGAGCCTGCCTCTCTCCTATTGGGTTTGATTTCACCCTGCCAAGGCATCTGTGACTCACCCCCACCTTCTGTAAATTGTGTGTGCACAATGGTCACACAAAATTTTCCTTTCTTTGCTTTGATTTCCTAGATTTGTTGTTCTTACTTCTGTTCAGTGCCTACCTGACAATGAAGCCAGAGTTGTTACCTCATGGTCTTCTGGGAGCAGGGCATATGGAATTAGCCTCCAGGGATGAAATTGGGACTGAAAATAGCCTAGGAAGTTCCCAACATGGGGCAGCAAACTGAGAACAGTAGACTTCTAGAACACTCTAAAAATAAGTTTGTGTACTTTCTCATTTTTTATTAAAGAAACAGCATATAAAATATAAGGGAAGAAAAGCAAGTCCAATGGGGAAATACTTAAATTCCATGATCTATCCCGATCCCAGGGGTCTGCAGAACCTTGTAGTTTGCAGGGGCAGACCCCACCTGTACAGGGACGGGGGAAAGGTCAGTGTATATCAACCTCAAGGAGTACTCTGCTTTTGTTCAGTGTCTGAGTTACCTGTTTTCAAAGAGTAATTTGGTTTGTTTTCATCAGAGATCCCCACAAATCTTCTCTTTTCTGAATGCTTTTCTAGCCCCTAAACAAAGCTCTGGAAACACTAATACTGTGCTCAGAGCTGGGCCTGGAGAGAGACCTGGAACCCAAGCAAGAAAATGCAATTTCTGGTACCTCTGTCTTCTGTTTGTGTGGACACAAGATTGGGGACACAGGCCACCCCCTTTTCAGTAGACACCTAGATGGAGTTGTAGGAATTCTGAACACAACAACCCTATAAGTAGGTGCCATCCTATGCAAACTGTTGAGACTTTCATGGAGAACCTGGTGTTCATGACTCTGCCCCCTCTGCTTTGACCTGAATTCAGCACTGCTGTCAGCTAGCACACCACAATTCATTCTCTGCAAAGGCAGAGATGGTCATGCCAGGCCCTGCGAGCTGGCTCTGGGATCAGCTGTATGGCTATTGCAGGAGCATCTGCTGTCTCTCACAGCTTTCTTAACAAGTGTTTGTGTTGACCGTTCCTCTTTATTTCTTCAGCCTGCTGTGTTCTTTTACCTACCTGCTAAAATTTATTTCAGATCCCCAAATCAACCCTTGTCACAGTTTTATCATTGTATCCATGAATACAAAGTGGGAAAAAAGATGATTCCTGGAGAGTACACATTCCCAGCAGTTCCCCAGTAGGTCAGGCTTCCTTTCTCTCTGTCTCAGCTCCTTACAGACCCCAGTACAAAGAGCATAGAGCACTATAGAGTGATAGAGTTTGAGATCCTGCATGGTACCCAGCAGAGGGACATCATCAGAAAAAAAAAACCGCCTAAATTTCTCCTTCTAAAAGCAAAATGGCTCCATCAGGACAACTCAAAATTATTCTAAATAGAATTTAAGGGCAAAATCCATGATTCCAGTAGCAGGCCAGACTTGGCCATTCATCCAGATCTGTCCATTAAATAGACCAGTAGTGATAAAAATAGAGAAGGGAGACATCGATTATAGTACTTTGGAGAAGGAACTTATGAAGGGCCCCATCTTTGGAACATTTACATAAGTTTGTGGCTAAAATAGAGGCATAACTGGGGTAAGGGTAAGAGATGTATGCTTAATTAAGAAGTTAATTAATTAATCAAGGGATGGTAATCTGGTTAACCATTGTTTCAGTTCTGGTTCTGCAAAGTGGTCCAAAGAAGTCTTTATTGCTTGAGGAGATAAACTGGGTCTCAGGAGATGGTTAGTATTTCTTCCAGCTGTTGCCCCACCGTCACAGATAGTCTTGCTTAAGAGGCCCCCTGTAGCTGGAATCTAAGGTGTCTGTAGGTTTGGAGAAATGACTAAATACCTTTAGTCACCTAAATATGAATATGAAACAGAATGCTGTAAAAAGCTGACAATAAGATGCCTCTGTTATTCTTATTTTTGTGACTTAACCCTTGAAGAAAAATGAGTTAGTGTGATGAATAGTTTTATGTCAAGCACAAGCTAGAGTCATCTGAAAAGGAGCAAACCTCAGCTAAGAAAATTCCTCCGTGAGATCCAACTGTAGGGCCTTTTCTTAACTAATGATTGATGGAGGAGGGCCCAGCCCATTAGCCATCCCTGGACTGGTGGTTGATCGTTGGGTTCTATAAGAAAACAAGGTGAGAAAAGTCATATGAGCAAGCCAGTAAGCAGCACTCCTCCATGGCCTCTGCATCAGGTCCTGCCTCCAGGTTCCTGCCCTGATTGAGTCCCTGCCCTCACTGCTTTCAAAGATGAACTGTTATATGGAACTGCGAGTGAAATAAACCCTTTCCTCCCCAAGTTACTTTCAATCCTGACACTTCATCACAGCAATAATAACCAGAACTAAGGCAGCTAGGATAGGTAGCTCTAGTTTCTAGATAGGTGTCCATGAACGATTAGTGTGCCTGTGTACATAGATAAGCAGGTGACCCAAAGTAAAGGGCACATATGCAAAATAAAGGTAGAGATGCCAAACTTTTATCCTGCTCTTAGATAATTTGTGAACCCAAGTGAAGAGTTTGGTTTTTAATAAAAACAGCTTCCAAGTTCATGTTATAACTCTTACCTCACCCCCAAACAAAGTAGTGGCTTTGTGATCACTAATTCATTGTCATGATGGTTGTATAGAACACAACTTCCTTGAGTCACTGGAATAAACTGTATTTTCATTCTGGCCTTCTGGAGGGGAGGAAGTTAAAATCACTAAAAGCCATCTATGTTCCGTCTACCTCCTAAAGTAATTAATGTTTGTATTTGTATTGGTCCCCAAATGCAACATGCTTCACAATCTTCAGGTAGCTGTAACCAAGAAAAATCTCTGTGATATAAAGATTAAAAGGTGTATGTTATTTCTATCTTCTCTTGAGCAAGCAATAATACCTGTCTTTCTAATTTCTTTCATTGCCATATTGTTAATGTACATTAATGCTGTCATCTGATCTTTACAGGGCAAAAGCTGTTACAAGTCTGTGTGAATCAGAATCACATCCCAAACCCAATTACTTAGCAGGTACTTCTAAAACTTCATTTTCTTATCTTTTCTCTATGGCAAGATGCTTTTGTCCCTGAGAGAGTTCCCCATGCCTACAGAACTCTGTGTATTTCCTGGAGATGCCAGGGCTAGCAGGGAGTACCACAGAGATAATTGCCTGGGGCTGTCACTCTGGTCCTGGTAACTATTGAGAAAAAACTGCCTCATTAGCCCTCATTGTGACATCTTTTCCTCTCTAAATTCTAACAGGAAGGAGCAATGGAGAAAATGGCATTTCACTGTTCAGGGGACAAACAGATAGGAGCTACTGGGCCCGGGCCCTAGCCAGGCCTTCATGTCTGTGCCTCAGGGGTGGTCCTGACCTCCTCCTCGACCCCAAGGGAGCTTCAGGGTAAGTGGTACCAGGCTGCACAGTCCTAGCCCCTAATTAAGCCACTGTGGTTATCAAAGTGAAAGGGATAGAATAGGCATGGAGAAGAAATAATTGCTATAACCCTGACACCTGTGTTTGTGGACATCCTCTCAGCCTGGGCAGCAAGCAATCAGGGAGGAGTATGCTGGGCTCAAAAGTCCTTCAGGTCACAGCCCTCTCACCTGCCACATGCCACATGCCCACTGACTACTAGGTAGTACCTTCCTTATCTCTCATCACACAGGTGCTAGTCCTGAAGCCACAAAGTGTTGTGGTCAACCACAGGATTGTTCTTTCAATTTGATAGCCCCTATAGTGTTATATTAGTCATGATCATATGACTGATGGAGGATAATCACCCACACCCAGTGATGCCTCCTTGGACTAAAGAAACAACATGCTGCCTGGGACCTAGGGACCAAGGAAGGCAAGGTAGAGCAAGGAAGGGTCTTCACTGTTCCCTAGGATTGACAACAGGTGGTAGAAAAGGCCAATGTGATCTTGGAAGACTTGAAGCTTCCCTTGGGAGTTAACTCGTATGGTACTAAGTTTTCATCCTCTCAGAAAGGCTGAGGCCCCTAAGGAGGTAAGAGTATCACTTCTGTTGCTATGTTCAATGGCTATCTTTTCTCTGAAGGGACAGGGAAGAAGAGGACCAGAAACACATACTAAGGAGATCCACTGGTGCCCAGGGGCAGAGGGAGATGCACAAGTATAATTATGGCTTGGAAACACCGATACACTTGAGGCACCTGAACTGGGGCACAGAACAGAGAAGTCAGGAGGTCACTACCAAGCTGACACGGCAGCCCAGTAAGAATGAGCCATCCACCTGTCCAATGACCCATGGTTCCTGTATGCCCTACCCTGGAAGCCAGGGCATGTTTAGTACTGGCAATATGGCTTCTTTCAAAGATTCACCAGACTATCCCACTGGTGCCTACTGCAGTCAAATGAACAGACCCTTGCAAGATATCCACCAGGTACATCCCTCCACCTGTCATATCCCCCAGGGCAGCCTAGGATCCAGGATCCCTCTGCATGGAATGCAGCGCTTCTCAGCCAGGGGTTTTTCTACAGAGGAAGCAAAATTGCACAGCCTGCCAGTCACCATGGACACCCCATGTAATCCAGTATTATCACTGGAAGTACCAATCAAGATGGAAAATGAATCTGGGTCCCAGAATATAGTTGATGTCAGCACAACTAGTCGGGTATGGCTGGGAGCTAGCGACATGGCCAGGAGACATCTGGTCAGTTTCCCTGCTAGGATGCACCTGAAAACAGAGCCCAACTATAGGCAGCAGGTCTGTACCCCACACCTTGGGCACAGTATGCTGGGAATGAATCCCCACAGCAGAGATACTGTGGGATCCTGCAGGGAGCAGGCTCCTCTCCATCCTGCACATTGTACCTGCCTGGATCCAGAGTCTCCTCACCACCTCTTCATGCGGGGTCACAATGAGAGCCAGCATCCCTCTTTGGGCCAAGACTGCAGAGCTCCTATTGTTAAGCGTGAGCCCCTGGACTCACCATCATGGGCTGGTCCTGGCCAAGTGACTGTGCCCAGGATGTTCCCTAAGGGTGCCTCTCTAACTGTGATCCCACCCAAAGGCTCTGATGGGATTTTCCTACCCTAGAGCTGCGGTTCTGCTGGAAATTTCAGTCCTTGGATGATGGGATGTGATCAGAGATTCTTTTAGTGACACTCTTTACAGAACTCAATGAGTGAGGCTGAGACTCCCTATGTGAAGCTGAGTAGTAGAGTATCCTGAATCATATAGAACATCAGAGGATTCTCATAAATAAACCTAAGTCTGTTCAAGTGGACAGTATTTCTCTTTGAAATGAATATGCTTATGAAAGTAGTCAGTAGTAGTTTATGGTGGGCAACCCTCAACTTATGTGTCAAAGTGATGTGTCCCTGGTACCCAGTCTTGCTACATCTCCTGCCTGTATGCAACAGAAGTTCTGAGGAGATCCGAAGCCACACTTTGCATAGTGGTGGTCAGGGAAACATCCCATCCCATTTGGTATTTTCTGTGGATTTCTAAATATGATTTACATACCCGCATCCCTGTGCATAGTGGAGGTTACAGTGTCCAGGCCAGAAATCAGAGAAGCACAACATACAAAAAAGGGTGAAGCCACACTGATGAGGATGAATTGTCCCTGGCTATTGTCTATAGAGCTTTCCAGTAAGGGCAAAAGTTCCTAGCCCAGAGAGACTTAGCGACAGGAAGGCAGCCAGTATTTGTTCTGAATTGCAAAGGCAATGTACTCTTATTGTAGGATATGTGGATATTAAATATGAAACAGAAAGAAAGGGTTACCACGAACCATTGGCAAAATGACTTATGGCTGGTAGAGCAGTTGAGAGTGTTCCAGGGAAGGGCTCAGACCGAAAATCCTGCTCCATTAGCACAGGGGCCACTGAAAAGGAAAATGCCTGCTGTGCTCTGCCTACCTCTATGGTACAGATAGTCTTCATCAGGGATGAGCATCCACCTCTGATGTCACTTCCCCTGAGGTCTTAGGAATGCTTGCTAAGGAGCTTGCTGGAGCTCATGGCTAATTCTACTAGGCAATCTCTTCAATACAGACTTTCTTTCCTTTACCCATGGCCCCAGGAAATCATTGCTCAGCTACTGACTTGGTGAAGAAGCTGTCTGGAAAATGCCTATCATCTTGTTAGAATCTCGTTGGGTGGGCAGAACCAGGTTCTCTGCTCAGCTTTTGAGATGTCTGGCTCTCAAGAGGACTCACTGTGGAACAGGGATACAAATGAAGATTTAGAACTGAGAATGCCCACTACGAGAGCCTGGGAACTTGTGTTCTCTCTGTCCCCCAGTCCACAGAGGCTTTTCAAAGGGCAAGGAAGGAGCTGTACTGTCACAGATGTGAGGCTTGCTCATAATGTCACACCAGCTTCTTCATTACCTAAAGCCTGAAGTGAGGATGGTGCCCCAGCTCTGCACCTTGTGCCCAGCCACCTAGCTCCTTGCCTCAAACTGTCTCAGTCCCACTTTGCACATTTCTGACAAGCATAGCTTACACTGTGGGTCCTAATGAATAACAACAGGTAGAATTTGAGTTTTCTCACCACTTCCTGTTCTAACCACATGCCCAACTCCCAAGGACAGAATATGCTCAAACCACTCAAGTGTCCAACATTCTAGTATTTCTCTCTGAAAGTGATTAGTTATGTTCCTATCCTCAGCCAGACTCAGCATCCTGTATGCTTACTACACAAGAAGCAGAGAACACTGTAAACTGTTATGCTCCAGTGTATACAACATTTCCGGGGCATACTGGAAGAAACCTGGGAAAAGAAGCCGAGAAGAGGGAATTCAGAGACATATTTAGGAATGGTGGTGTGTGTTACAGCACTCAATAGATTGAAGCCTATATGAGACCCTTCACTGATGTAGGAGGGTCATCTGTCTATGTGTTACTTTCATTGGTTAAT
>LOEQ01004589.1:97682-116204 GCA_001685075.1 Bramus lutescens
TACACAGATTATTAGAAATGGGTTAATCAAGATGTAAAAATTAGCCAATAAGAGACTAGATATAATGGGCCAGGCAGTGCTTAAATGAATACAATTTGTGTGTTGTTATTTCCGGGTATAAGCTAGCCATGCGGGAGCCGGCCGGACAAAAAGCAGGCCAGGCCCTTTCTCCCCTATTCACTACACTTCACAAAATAAAATAAAATAAAATAAAATGCATTATTATTTATTTATCAATCTTAGCTAGATCCCCATCCCCTAGCTATGTAACCAAAGAAGAGCCATGTCCCCCCAGAGCCTGTATGCCCTCTGTTCAGATACTCTGAACCTTTCCGATGAACCTCATCTGCATACTGCTGGGATGAGTTACCAAGTGTGAAGTGTGGGCAGCTCAACTGGGACCTGGGCTTTCCCTGCAGGTCAGGCTTTGTGTACACTGAGTTCCGCACTTGGATATCAGTTCTGCAGGTTTTGTGTATGTGAGACACCACATCACATGGCAAGCTTGGATACCTGGTGCCAACACTGCCCAAGGAAGTGCAAAGCTCCCACATCTGCACTTTTGCTGCTCATTCATCACAAGTGCCCAGTCAGCTTGTACAGAATGTGCACAGAGGGTACTCCTGCTTTATGATTTCACCATCTACACTAAGCACAGACTCACACTTTTTGTGATATCTAACTTTTGCCTATGTGGCTAAAATATCAAAATCAAATATAGTGAGAGATGGGCTAAGAAGTAATATAAATACATATTTATATTTGCAGATTCTACTAGAAAAAATCCTCAAGATCTAGACTGGCCCAACAAACTTTAAACAGATACACTACAGTGCAGCTTTCTGTGCTGTTTTCTCGGTGCTCTGTTTTTAACAGAGAATGCAAATGCATTTCTTATACTGTAGTCTGTACTAAATTTGCAAAATTTCTGCAAAATAAACCTCATGTTTCTATGTATTTAATGTTAAATTGTGTGTCTTTTCCTTCAGAGAGTGTTTTGGATTTACATTCTAGGACAGCAGAAGAGAATAACAAATGTAAAAGTAGAAAAGCTGGAGGTGAAAACTGGAGTTAGGACCTTCATGTGCTCTCAGGACGCCCCATACTCACACCGCCTGTGAAGAGTGAGGAAGGCTTGACAGAGGCCTCTTGTCGTCCAAGGATATTTTTATCCTGTGATAGTTACCACATTTTAATCCTTTTTGTTTATATCTTATGAATTTTGTATCTTCACAACAGTCTCTGTCTGTGACTTTTGACAAAATTTAGACAATTTGATGCTAATCTCACCACACACAAATTTTTTTAGGATTAACTGGTCATTGTGAGAAACTTCCTCCATTACTAGCCCTTTTGTTTTCTTATGTTTTAAATTTTCTCTAATAACAGTCTTGCCACATTTAATCCATTTACTTGTGCTCATTTGAGCACATTTCTATTTCCCATTCTGTTTTCAATTATGTTTGATCAAGTCTTCCTTTTCCCACATTCTCTGCTTGCTGGAATACTCTGTTCTCCCTCTTCCTTCTCTCCTTTATACTTGTTTGGATGCTACAATTCTATATATCCTTGATACATATTTGATGACATCTAATCTGTAGCTAAGCAAGTGCTCTGTCCTCCGAGAACAAGAAGAGATCTTGGGCAACATCATAATTTGTTTCTGTTGAGATTGAGGGGGCCCAAAGAGCCTCTCTGGATTTTCTTTGCCAACAGCTGAGTCTCAGCACTACTCTTCAGGGCTGATAAGGAGGTATTTGTCCCAAGTGAAGTGTCTTTCGCAGTCTACTCTACTCTAGGGCCCAGCGCAGCTATGCAACCTTCTAGCCATCCCTAGGATATACTGTTTCTGGAAACATTCTTTCACCAAGGAAGCTCTGAGCTGATTATCTGGGTTTCCAGAAGGAATCTCCATCTGCTCTCCACCTACTTAGAACCTGTACCTCCTCCCTTGCTCTGGGTGAGTGTAAAGTGGGCTCTGGGCTACTCATTTTCCTACTTCAGGGAAGCATAACTTTCAGCCACTGCTTGTTTATTTCCCTAGTTTGGCCCTGGTTACTCCTATGCCTGCCTAGAAATCCACCTATACATTTAAAAGTATGCTTAGTATATTCATCCAGTGACCCCAAATGTTTCTTGAGCTTTGTCACCATATGGCTAGCCAAAAATAGAAATCAAGATTCTTAAATTTTGTTTTAGTTGTAAGAAAACAGAAGTTGAGTCCTTTACTGAAGCAGTTCACTTCTAACTAGGCTAGTTAACTGAATATGTTAGGGAGCACTATGACTAAACTCTCCAACACATAGTAGGCAGTAGTAGATTAGGTGTTAGATATAAGGTAACCAAGAAAAACTACAGCTTTGTCTTGGTATCTGTGCCTACTGACTTTGCAGTTAAACATTCAAGAAGCTGAAGTTCTTCCTGCTATATCATAAACTAAGGGACCAGAGCATTTTTTCAATTGCAACTCATGCACTAAGGGAGGGTCTGCATCTTCAAAAACTGACTTCATTATATCATTTGCATTGTAGTTATGAAAGATTACCCACATTGTTCCTTCCTTTACTGAAGATCTGCCCTATCATGCTCTTCTTTGGGAGATTCAGACTTTGTAATGATGTTATGGGTAGGTATGCTACTCAACAAGTGTGTATAAAGAAAAGGTGAAAAACTAAGACCTGTTAGGGCAGAGTTGTCAAACCTGATGGGTTAGTAGAACTTAAACCTGCCAACATTTACTAAACGTTCACACCAGTGTGGAAAAATCTCTGTGTCTGTAGAGGTAGGGAAACTTGTAGAAACTTTCTGGCCGTTCCTAGTTGTCAAAGCAATTTGATGTTTCCTTGCTTCCTTCAGCTGAAGGAATTCCACCAGCTGTTTTTTGCTTGTGTTTTTGTTTTCTTTGTAGCTTCTATGAGCTACATTAACAGCTATCAGCAGGACCCCACTCTGTGTTCCTCTATTTGAATCTACCAGTTGTCAGAAACCTCTGGGGGACAGGTGAGAACAAGGACAGCAAGAAAAAACAATTATACGAAGTACAAGTAATGCAACTTTGAACACACAACACAGTAAAGAGATGGAGAGGTGTGGAGAGACCGAGGTGGCTAAGGAGAGGAACTGAGCAAGACCTGAATGAATCCTGAGAAAAGGAGTGGGTACAGCAGGTGCTGCATCAGAAGAGAGGGGCGGGGAAACGGCCAAAAGCCAGAGGGCTGAGCCAGGCCAAGATCCGCAATCCCTGTTTAATTCTCAGTCTGTGTCACAAGGGGCAGGACAAGCTGCCATGGAGACTACCAAAGAATTACCCGCACTGAAGCGGCGGCCTTCAGGACCAGATTGCCCTACTCCCGTCTTCCGCCCAACGCCGGAAACGGAAGTGACCGCGCTGCACACTTACGGTCTGGCTCCGGGAAGTGGAAGCAACTTCGCGGACGGTGAGGAGCCTCCATTCTGACGACTGGGTCTTTGGGCTGTGGGCGGGGCGCTGCGATCTGGCACTGCGTGCCCCTTAGCGGGTTTGTACCTTAGCGAGGGACCATATTGGCCGACATTTCTAGGGGCCTTTGGTGCGGGCGCCTGGGCTGGTTGGGGTTTGTCCTTGACAAGCGTTTTCCCCCTTGGGCGGGGCCACCCTCAGAGTTGGTTCCCTTTTGCGCCTGTGGCCGGCAGTCTGACAGTCCTCAGGCTGCCATTGGAACCAGGCTTGATGGAGATCCTTGTCATTTCTTACCTTCTGATTCTCAGTGTTCAAGGGTCTTTATCTTGCAAAGGTTTTGTCAGCTTTCCTTTAGCATCTGGCTTGTACCACTGCAACTGGGCTGCCTTTCACCTATCACCTGGAGTGGGTGATACTGTGCCAGCGGGAGTGGTTGGGTGCTGAGTTTAATACCTGACCTTGTAAAAAGAATTATGCCGGCTTTAATCTCGTTGGGAATGCTGAGGATAACATGTCAAATCAAAGCAAGAAAACAAAAACTTGCAATTGCAATTATGTGTGCAATGGAATCTCAACTTGTAAAGAAATAGAGAAGAAAAAAATAAAAACAGTGCTGTTAGAAGTGGTTGCCTCTAGAATCCTATTTCTGTTGTCTGCTCAGATTTTTTGTTTGGATATATGTAGTTTTATAATCAGAAGGTGAAGAAAGATAATATTTGCAATGTTGCTGTTCCACTTGAATGAGAGATGCAAAGAGAGAGATACACAGTGAGAAGTTACATGACTGAAAATCTACAATGAATTTTAGTGGTTTTCTGAGACTACATGGGAATGGTGAATGAAAAGCTCCAGAAGGTGGTTTTTTATTATTATTATTATTATTATTATTATTATTATTATTATTATTATTCTCATCATCATCATCACATCTGTGAATGCTGAATAACTGAAATCAAAGGAAACAATGTTACTGATTTTTCTCATTTGCTAGATACTCAGCAAATAACCTGTGGTCCATGACCAGGATAGTATTGGATCTCAGACTGAAGGCTGATTGATCTAGTATCTGAATATCTGTGCTTAGGGGAACAAACTGCTTGAGAAAGAAGAATGTGTATCTTCTTTCTGTCTTAACTTTATTTTAAAGGTGTTAAAAGGTAAGAAATGGAATCTTGGGTACCCAGAGCAGTGCTAAGGGGGAGTCATTGTACTCATGTTGGCCCACTGGGCTGCTGAGGTGTATGTAATAGTCATTGTCTCCCAGTGACTACCAATGGGCATGGCTAGCAATGGGGTGACAGCTCCAGAAATGAAAAGTTGGACTAATAATTGTGATAGAGATACTTTTGACATAGTAGTCTTAAGTCCCTGTATAAGTATCCTCTGTGTGTGCCTCTCTGATGCTTGTGAGATATTCCTGCTTCTCTTTGTTAAGGTAAAACTTGAATTCCAAAGATTTGTGATTTTGTTAAGGAGTTTATGACCCAAGTTTAGCTTTTATTTTTGGTGTACTGATTTAAGTATCATAAAAACTTTCCTTTAGTTGCACTGTGATCACATGACCTTTGCATAGTAAGTTTGGTGCCATCACTTCATCCTTTTTAACATACCCTCTTCTTTGTGTACATAGTATACCTGTGGTATGATATGTGCAAAGATTCTACCTGCTTTTTGACTATGAATGAGACAAACCTGGAGGCTGTTGCAACAGCAGTCCAAAGGGTTGCTGGGATGCTTCAGCGCCCAGACCAGCTGGACAAAGTGGAGCAGTATCGCAGAAGGGAGGCTCGGAAGAAGGCTTCTGTGGAGGCCAGGCTAAAGGTAGGGGACCATAGGAATCATGGGACAGAGATATTTGTCTTGAGTTTTTCCTCTGCTCTACCCTGCTTGCCTACAGCCCTGTTTTATGGAGACATTTTTCTCAATTGTGATTCCATCCTCTCAGATGACTCCATCTTGTGTCAACATAAAAGTTATTCAACACAATATATTATATATTGTGTTTATAGGTATTTAAATCTATATTGTGTATGTGAGAGAAAACATGGTATTTTGTCTTCTCTCTTACTGTTTTCTCTGGTTCCTCTCATTTAGACCGTTCTCAACCTGGGGGTCACAACCCCTTTGGGGGCTGAATGATCCTTTTACAGGGGTCATCTAAGACCAGCAGAAAACACAGATATTTACATTATGATTCATAACAGTAGCAACATTACAGATATGAAGTAGAAACAAAAATAATTTTATGGTTGGGAGTCACCACAACTGAGGAACTGTATTAAAGGGTTGCAGCATTAGGAAGGTTGAAAACCACTGATTTAGATTCTTTCTTCACACCTCATAAACCCCTTTAAATTTCATGGTGTGTTTGACTTTGTATGTGTACTTAAATCTAGTTTCTCATTTCTGAAAGAAAACATGCAATATTTGTCTTTCTGAGTCTGAGTTATTTAATGTAAAATGATCTCTAGCTTCTATCATCTATTTCCCTGCAGGTGATGTAGTTTTTCATCCTTTTCAAGGTATGTTTGCCTATGCTTATAGCTTGCAGTGTTTCTCTATTTCCCTTTAGCATTTTCTAAGTTTTAGGTCTTCCGTTAAGGTCTTTGATCCATTTTGAATTGATTTTTGTGCAAGGTGAGAAATAGGGAGCTAGTTTTATTCTTCTCTATGTGAATACTGCATTTTCCCAATACTGTTTGTAAAGAGACTATCTCTTCCAGTTATGATTTTGATTCCTTTGTCAAAAACTAGGTGGTTGTAATTTTAATGTATTTTTCTGTCCTGGATCATTACTAGCCTATTCCACTGGTTTGTAGGTCTGTTTTTGTGGGAGCATCATGCTGTTTTTATGTAGTATAATTTGAGATCAAGAATCATAATGCCTCAAACTTTGTCCTTCCTGATTAGAAATTCTTTGCTGTTTTGAAGTCTTATGTTTCTACCATTTTAGGATTGCTTTTTGTTACTGCTGTTTTGTTTTTACACATCTTAGTTCTTGAAAGTTTTGAGTTTTCCACAATGTGTTTTGATATCTGTACCTCTAATTCTTTCCAGACCCATCCCCATTTTTCTATCCAGCCAACTTTGTGACTCTCTAAAAACAAACAAACAACTTTCCAAGACCAATTTGTGTTGCTCAGATATCCTTAGATGATCATGGTGGGTGATCTTTTTGATGTGTTCTTGGATTTATTTTTTACACCAGTGTTCATTGAGGGAAATTGGTCTGAAAATCTCTTTCTTTGTTGAATCTTTGTGTGGTTTGCGTATCAGAGTGACTGGCCTAATAAAATGAGTATGGCATTGTTCCTTCTATTTCTATTGTGCGGGACAATTTGAAGAGTATTGGTATTAGCTCTTCTTTGAAAGTCTGGTAGAATTCTGCACTGAAGCCATTTGGCCCTGGGCTTTTTGGTTGGGAGACTTTTAATGACTGCTTCTATTTCCTTAGGGGTTAGAGGTCTATTTTAATTGTTTTACTGGTCTTAATTTAATTTTGGTATGTGGTACCTATCAAGAAATCTGCCCATTTCTTTTAGATTTTCCAATTTTGTGAAGTACAGGTTTTTGAATGTTATGACCTAATGATTCTCTGGATTTCCTCAGTGTTTGTTGTTATATCCTCATTTTTGTTTCAGATTTTGTTAATTGGATAGTCTCTCTGCCTTTTGTTAGTTTGGATAAGGAGCTGTCTATCTTGTTGTTTTTCTCAAAGAACCAACTCTTTGTTTCATTGATTCTTTGTCTTATTCTCTTTGTTTCTATTTTATTGATTTTTAACCCTCAGTTTGATTATTTCATAGCCTCTACTCCTCTTTGGTGGGTCTGCTTCTGTTTGTTCTAGAGCTTTTAGATGTGCTGTTAAGTTGCTAGTATGAGATCCCTCCAATTTCTAAATGAAGGCACTTAGTGCTGTGAACTTTCTTCTAAGCACTATTTTCACTGTGCCCCATAACTTTGGGTATGTTGTGCATTCATTTTCATTGAATTCTATGAAGTCTTTATTTTTGCCTTGACCCAGTAGTCATTCAGCAGAGAGTTGTTCAGTTTCTTTGAGTTTGTAGGCTTTCTGTTGTTTGTGCTATTGAAATCCAGCTATAATCCATGGTGGTCTGATGGTATACAGGGGGTTCTTTAAGTGTTTTTTGTATCTGTTGAGATTTGCTATGTGACAGAGTTTGTGCTCAATTTTGGAGAAAGTTCCATGAGGTGCTGAGAAGATGATAGATTCTTTTGTGTTTGGGTGAAATGTTCTGTAGCTATGTTAGGTCCATTTAGGTTATAATGTCTTTCAGCTCCCTATTTCTCTATTTAGTTTTTGTCTGGCAGACCTGTTCATTGGTGAGTGTGGGGTATTGAAGTCTCCCTGTGTCTTTTTATTAGGGAATCTAGTCCATTGATATTGAGAGATATTAATGACCAATGATTGTTGATTTCTGTTATTTTGTTGTTGTTGTTGGTGTGTATTTCTCTTTTGGTTTTGCTGGTGTGAGATTACTTATTTCACATGTTTTCATTGGTGTAGTTAACCTCCTTGGTTTGCAGTTTTCTTTCTAGTTCCTTCTGTAGGACTGGAGTTGTGGGTAGATATTGTTTAAATTTTTTGTCATTAATATCTTGTTTTATCCATCTATAGTGATTGAAAGCTTTATTAGGAATAATAATCTGGGCTGGTGTCTGTGGTCTGCAAGACATCGCTCCAGGCCCTTCCAGCTTTCAGAGTCTCCTTTGGGAAGTCAGGTGTAATTCTCATAGGTTTACCTTTATATGTTACTTGGCCTTTTTCCCTTGCAGCTTTTAATATTCTTTCTTTGTTCTGTATGTTTAGTGTTCTGATTTTTATATGGCAAAGGAACTTCCTTTTCTGTTATCATCTATTTTGTGTTCTGTAAGCTTCTTGTACCTTTATAGGCATGCTCTTTACGTTAGGAAAGTTTTCTTCTGTGATTTTGTTAAAACTATTTTCTGGGCCTTTGAGCTGGGATTCTTCTCCTCCTTCTGCTCCCATTATTCTTAGGGTTGGTCTTTTCATAATGTCCCAGATTTCCTGGATGTTTTGTGTCAGGAATTTTTTATATTTAACATTTTCTTTGACTAGTGTTATCTATTTCTTCTTTTGTATCTTTGATATTCAGTGGAAGAGTCTTTCATATCTTATATTCTGTTGATGATGCTTATGTCTGTAGTTCCTGTTTCCTTACCTGGATTTTCCATTTCTAGAATTCCTTCAATTTGTGTTTTCTTTATTCTATTTATTTTTTGTTTTTGTTTTTTTAACATTTTTAAATTATTATTATTAAAAATTTCCACCTCCTCCCAATTCCCTCCCCCTCCCCCCTCCCCCTCCATTTCCAGTCCAAAAAGTGTTACTTCTATTTCTATTTGCAGGTCTTGAACAGTTTTATTTATTTCCTTCACCTGTTTTTTTTTTCTTGGCTTTCTTTAAGAGATTTATTCATTTCTTCCAATTGTTTGTATTTTCCTGGATTTCTTTTCCTTCTTTAAAATGATTTACTTATTATGTATACAGTGTTCTGCCTACATGTATGCCTTCACACCAGAAGAGAGCACCAGATCTCATTATAGATGGTTGTGAGCCACCATGTCATTGCTGGGAATTGAACTCCAGACCTCTAGTAGAGCAGCCAATGCTCTTAACCTCTGAGCCATCCCACCAGCCTCTTCTTGGATTTCTTTAAGGGTTTTATTTATTTCCTCTTTGTTGTTGTTTTGTCTTGTTTGTTTTTATATTTTCGAAACAGGGTTTCTCTGTGTAACAGCCCTGGTTATCCTGGAACTCCCTTTGTAAACCAGACTGACCTTGAACTCACAGATAGCCTCCTGCGCTTCTGCCTCTGGAGTGCTGGGATTAAAGATATTCATTTCCTCTATCATCTGCATAAAGTTGATTTTAAGGTCACTTCAACTGTGTTAGAATATTTCACCCTGCTGTACGTAGTAGGATAACGGGCTTTGGTGGTGGCATGTTGCCCAGCTTATATTGTTCTTATAGTGTTCTTATATTGGTGTCTAGGTGTCTGGATTTGGGAGGATTGTAGATCTGGGTGCCAATTTCTGAGATTGTCTTTGCTGGATAGGTGTTTTGTTCCTTGTGCCTTTCTAGTCTTTGTTGACTGGATTTCCAGCAGCTGGCACGACATCTACTCCATTAGACAGTCTCCCAGTTGGGGCTGGAATTCTGGAGGCTAGCTTGGTCTTTGGTCCAGCAGGAAGTCTCTTCCTGAGTTGGAGGTGGGGAATGGGGATTAGGGGTAATGAGGGAGCACTGAAAGAGTGGAGGAGGTCCGCAGGTGGACCGCCTTTCTGGGGTTCTGGCAACCTCTGTGGTCTCTGGCCCAGTAGTGAATCTCTGCCTAAATTAGCCTATCTGTTCTTCTGACTGGCGTAGTATGGAGCCGTCCTTCTCAGTGGTGTGTCCAGCATTGCACCTGGGCAGCTAATATCTGTCTGTGTGGGGTGGTGGAGAGGGAAGGGGTGTCAGTGGAGTTAGTCTTTGGGATCTGGAACCAAGGGTGTGAGAGGGTTCCTGAGGGCAAGTGGGCCTCTTCTCTCTTCTCTGACTGGCTTGTTATATCTTCTTGATGCATTGTTCCCTTCGTTACTATATATCGGTCTTTATATCTTCTGACTAATTTTGCTTTTAAGACCACTTTATCAGATCAGAATAGTGATCTAACTTTTGTTTGAAGTCTTCTTTATCCTATTTCAGAAAAACTAGAGCACCTTCTTTTCAGCTTTCATTTGTTTAATAAATCAACTTCTGTCCATTCACTCTGTGAGTGTCCTTGCAGGTAAGGTGGGATTCCTGGAGATAATAGACACTTGGATTCTGTTTGGACTTTTTTTTGTTGTTATTGTTGTTTTTCTTTTTCCAATGCAGTCAACTAGTTTACATCTTTTAATTGGAGGATTAAGGCCATTTTATATTTAATTATTGAGAGCAGTTTGCTGGCTACTGTAATTTTGTTGGTTACTTTTTTTAGTCAGTTGTACTAATGTTTGGTCTTTGCTTTTTCCCTATCCAGATAGGGTTTTACTAAGTTGGATATGATAGAATCTTTGTTCTCTTTTGTTAATCTATTACTTTTTAAATCGATTCTTTTCTGAATTCTCTTGAATGAAGCTCCCCCCGCTTATGATTATTTTAAATAACATTGATGCTTTAAAATATAACATTGTTCTGTTCCCAGGCAGTATCAAAAGAAATAAAAAGTTACTGTGTGAATCCATTAAATTGTTGGGTTTTTTTTCTTTTTCTTTTTTTTTTTTTCTGAAATTGGGTGGATTTTTGTTCCCTTAAATGATTCTTTCTGGACTTGATTCTCCCTGGAAAGTTTTATTCCTTAGGAAATCATATATGGCTGTCATTGGCTCTTCTTACCTACATGGTGTCTCCTTTAGGCGGCAATCCAGTCACAGCTAGATGGGGTTCGCACAGGCCTAAGCCAGCTCCACAATGCACTGAACGATGTCAAGGATATCCAGCAGTCACTGGCTGACGTCAGCAAGGACTGGAGACAGAGCATCAACACCATTGAAAGTCTCAAGGACGTAAAGGATGCAGTGGTGCAGCACAGCCAGTTGGCTGCAGCTGTGGAAAACCTCAAGAATATATTCTCCGGTGAGTGGCAGGTAGTAGAGGGGAGTTGGGGGAGGACATGGGTGGCTGCTAGAACGCTCATGATGGTACCTTCCCACACACATACCTGCTTTGTCGTCACACACTGGGAGCCCTGTGAAACATGGCCAGCATTTCTTTGCAATATGCTTTTTAGGCCTATCCTCAAATGTGCAGTACCTTCTCTGAACATGAATGGAAAGGGTCAGTTGCACAAATGTAAATAAAGAGTAGTGGAGAGCATGCTATTCTGTGTCAGGGTAATGCACAAGCATACACTGCAGAGCCGGTGCTTTCAGCAGTGGATGAGTGACTAGGAGTCCACTATACAAGAACAGAGGTAGCAGTTTATGTTTATAGGGGTAACTGACTGGTGAGATGAGAGGCAGGCCCTGAGAGAGAGGATCTTTGAGAACAGCAGTTCTTACGCTAGGGCTAGTAAGTGCACAGGCCGGGGCACAGGAGGGATGGGAGCCAGGTGGATAGGAGAGAGCAGAAGGAGTCTCAGTGTGACAGCCACAACTGGGGGACTCCTGGAAAAGAGGCAGAGGACTGCCTGACTGACTGGCCCGAGTTATTCCTTTGCTATCTGTGTTTGGGAATGCAGAAGGCTCCACCGCTCATCCATGTGTATGTCTCGAGTCATGAGCTCTTTTCAGTGTCCAGAAAATCTCAAGAAACACTGACCAATTCATGAGTGATATGACTAGGTTAGGACTTGTCTTTGTAGAGAAATCTGTTCAGATTTTCTACTGTTTTGCTCCTCAGACTGGTAGGTTTTTATATGCAGGAATTTCTCTGATCTGGATTATCCCGTTTTTTTGGTAGTCAGTTTTTGATTGTTATCTTACAGTCATTTTTATAAATTTCTGAAAAATTATTAAAAATATTCCTACTTTCTTAATTAGAATCATTTTTTCTTAGACCATTTGAGCCAAGGTTTTTCCAGTTTCCTTAATCTTTTCAAAGAATCAAGTTATCACTATTGATTTTTCTTTTATGTTTTTGTATTCTCTGTTTTGTTTATATGTTTTGATCTCTATTATTTCCTTCCTTTTAGCTTTGGGTTTAGTTATCCTTTTTTAAGATTTTTTTTTATGTATGTGAGTGTTTACCTCCATATATGTTTGTGTACCACATGCATGTGTACACAATGTCAGAAAAGAGCATTAGATTCCCTGTAACTGGAGTTGTGGGTGGTTGTAAGCATCTGGGAGCTGAATTGGGTTCTCTGCAAGAACAGCAAGTACTCTTAACCACTGAACCATCTCTCTAACCCATTTTCTTTCCTTAAGTTGTAAAGTTAGGTTGTTGGTTTGAGATCTTCTCAATGGAAGCTGCTCTAGGAAGTGTTTTCCAGTTTTCCCTCCTGTACTCCATCCTCTAAGTTTTGTTATACTGTATTTTCATTTTCATTCTTTTCTACATATCTTTCAGTTTCCCTTAGGGTTTCTTCTTTACTGGGTTGATTAATAACATTGTTTAATTTGACAGAATTTGTTGATCTTTAAGTTTTCCTTCTGTCACTAATTTCTAGCTTTTTCTGTTTTATTTGAAGAATAAAATATCTTGGACCAGCTATATTTTTAAAAATCTACTGAGACTCAATTTGTTACCTCAATGCAATCTATCTGGAGGCTGTCCCTGTGCAGTTAAGAAGAATATGCATACTGTTCCATCCTCAGATCTTAAATTCACTAACGTGTAAAAACTTTATTTCTATAAAACTTCATCCCACCGCTCTTCAGTTTCTTCTTTATACTTTGTATATGTCCCAAGACAACCTGATACTATATTCATTTTTCAGAACATATAGAGAACAAAAAATTGTATTAAATACTTGCTCTTGATTTTACTTTTGTTGAGATTTTCCCTACTTTGTTTTATGTTTTTTTGGGGGGGTTATTTTACTTATTTATTTGTGCTGGGAATTTTCGATGATCTCATGTAACTCAGGTTGGTCTTGAACTTGCTATATAGCTAAATATGACTTGAATTCTTGATTCTCCTGCCTCTACCACCAAGTACTGAAATTACAGCTGTGTGTCACCAATACTAGCTGAGATTTCTTCATGACTCCCAGTTACTTACTGTCTTCTTACAAGTTGCTGTCTAATAATGTCTTTTCATTTCTCCCATAAGATTCCTGCTAGCCCATCCTACAGGCAGGTCTAATTGTAAAGATTTTTAACCTTCTTTGGGAATCCTAATTTCTCTCTTACTTTTAAATAATAGTTTTTTGTTGTAAAAGATAATAATTCTTGGTAAAAGCTGGGCTTGGTGGCTCACCACTGTACTCCTAGCACTTGAAGGCTGAGGCTGGAATATTGTTGCAAGTTTGAGGTCAATGTGAGCTATAGATTGAGACACTCTCAAAAAAGAAAGAAAGAAGGAAGGAAGGAAAGAAAGGGAGGGAGGGAGGAAAGAGAAAAGAAAAGAAAGAAAGAGGAAAAAGAAACACAATTGCTAGTATTTTCTTTTAGTGCTTTCAGTATATAATCCCTAAATATATCTGGTGTCCAAAATTTCTGATGGAAAATCTGCTAGTGATATTTTTTAGGAGTCCTTTTATGTGATAAGTTTCTTCTCTTGGGTTCCTTCATTGTTTGGTTAATACTTGCCTTTCTTACAGGTCATTGAGCTTCTAAGATTTTACATTAGTGTCTTCTATGAAACTTTGGAAGTGTCTAGCCATTATTTCTCTAAAGGGTCTCTCCCTTCTTCTTTTGAGGTTACTACAGTATATATATGATGGTCTGTCTTAAGAGTTTATGAATTCATCTGGGCTCTGTCTACTTTCTTTAAACCTTTTTCTTTCTGTTCCTGATAATTACCATTATTCTCTCTTAACATTTTTTTTTGTTCCATCTCGTACCTGCTCAAATGGCCTTGCACCCACTTTAGTTCAACAGTTGTTTTAATCTTTATGTCAGTAGACCTGCCATTAGGTCCTTCCTGAAGCATTATGTATTGAATTGGCTTTTAGTTGCTGTTGTTTGTTTTTTGTTTTATTTTGTTTTTTAACTTTTTAATGAGGCATGCTGGTAGCATGCTTTGTGTTCTGTTTTGGCACTTTATTCTTACATGAATGTTGGGATCTGCCAGAATTCTGGTTTTAGATTGTTTTATATAGGATCCTTTCATGTCTTATGAGCTTTTTCCACTGCCTGAGCATCCATAGTGATTTTTCTGACATGTCCTATATGTCTATGCAAGTACACACATGAGCATGCACACACACACACACACACACACACATGCTTTTGAATATCCTTCTGTTAGACTTCCAAAGGGATAGAAAGAAAATTGGAGAAAGGAAGGTAGTCATCCTCTTTATTTCCTGGAATTCACATCAATAATAGTAGCTATAAAATAGTTAGAAGCAACCATCAATAATCAGAACACGGATCACCATACTTGAAGCATGGGATTTTTTTCTGAAACTCATCTTAGCTCAAGAAAGATGACATTCACTGGCTTAGAAAAAGCACATGTAGCTGAAGTTGACTGTAATTACTTACTTTCCATCTAGGCCTTCTGGGAGTTACTAGCCTTTCATAGACTCTAGAGTTTAAAGCCATTAGGGTCTCTCAGGGCAGCTGTCCAAGTAGAGAGACTGATGCCAGGTGCCTCCTTCTTTACCTGCTGTCATCTCTTTGTTTACACACAGCCTTTATGTATTTTTACTGAGTCAACTTGTCCCTTTCTCTAGTGCCTGAGATTGTGAGGGAGACCGAAGATCTCATCGAACAAGGGGCTCTCCTGCAGGCCCACCGGAAGCTAATGGACTTGGAGTGCTCTCGGGATGGGCTAATGTGTGAGCAGTACCGCATGGACAGTGGGAATAAACGGGACATGACCCTCATTCATGGCTACTTTGGTAGCACACAGGGGCTCTCTGATGAGCTGGCTAAGCAGCTGTGGATGGTGCTGCAAAGATCACTGGTCACTGTCCGCCGCGATCCCACCTTGCTGGTCTCCGTGGTCAGGATCATTGAAAGGGAAGAAAAAATTGACAGGCGGATACTTGATCGAAAAAAACAGACTGGGTTTGTTCCTCCTGGGAGGCCCAAAAACTGGAAGGAAAAAATGTTTGCCATCTTGGACAGAACTGTGACAACTAGAATTGAAGGCACACAGGCAGACACAAGACAGTCTGACAAGATGTGGCTTGTGCGCCACCTGGAGATCATCAGGAAGTATGTCCTGGATGATCTCATCATTGCCAAGAACCTGATGGTCCAGTGCTTCCCTCCCCACTATGAGATTTTTAAGAACCTCCTGAGCATGTACCACCAGGCCTTGAGCACTCGGATGCAGGACCTTGCGTCAGAGGACCTTGAGGCCAATGAGATTGTGAGCCTCTTGACATGGGTCCTAAATACCTATACCAGGTAGAAGTGATTTCATGCCTTATGTCTTCTATACTTAGAAACTTGTAAAAGCACACTGACCAACAGTTTACAGGCTCATGCATTTTGAACCCATGCCTTTTTCTGGTTTATGAAAGTCTTTCTGTTCTGCCTGTTGGGGACTTACACTTGAGGATGAACCATGTCTCATATGGGTACAATTGTTTCTACATGGTCTCTGCTGTCTGCCATGGTATTGTTTTCTGCGCTAACTATGTGCATTCTTGCTTCTTCACAGTGATTTCCTGAGTCAGGTATAGTATTGGAACATTTTATAGATTGGGATCCTGTGGCTGTAAGAAATTCAGTGACTGTTCAGGGTCACCAGGCTGGTGAAGAGATTACCAGGTTTTGTTTTCCTTATCGGTACACTGCAACAGTTAATCATCCAAATATAAACAGTTGTACATTAACTTAGTTAACATACCTTCAGTTTCTGAACTCAAGAGAGTTTAGTGGAAAGATGGTTTGAGCGTAGCCTGGACAGAATAGCAAGACCTATCTCAAAAATAAAGAGATAGCAACAAGAATATATAGAAAAAATATATGTAGACTTATAGAAAAATCAGTTATTCCTTTTACATTACAGCTTGAGACTGTTTATGTGAAGGAACATGAGCCACTTTATGCATGAAGTAGGTGAAGGGGGACTTTGAAAAAAATGTCACTGGGAAGCTATTATGATTACTTTAAGATTAGGTAATTAATGGATTTATGGGTAGAAAACAATATTAAGTAGTATACTAAAATTTCTTTGGTTTTGCCCACCTTCTTATTGTGGAGAAAAAAAGCATGCTTTTAACAGTGAGTGAGGTTTATTTTGTATATGGCTTTAACTATTTATATAGAAAGATATGAACAGAATGAAATTGTCAGGCATGGATGATGATCATTATTTGATACCTTTTTAAAAAGATTTATTTGTATTTCTTTTAATTATATGGAGTTATATACGTATATGCATATAGTTACATACATGTTAGTGCAGGTGCCTTCAGATGCCAGAGGTGTTGGATTCACTGGAACTGCATTTAAAGATGACTGTGAGCTGCCTGACAAGGGCACTGAGAAGTGAACTCAGGTCCTCTGGAAGAACAGCAAGTGCTCTTAACCACTGAGACATCACTCTGGCCCCATCATTTTATAGCTTTTACATGTACAGGCCTGAACCTTAGTTTTTAACCACTGTTGGGAGATCCAAATAGTCTCCACTATTCCATTCCGTAGTCTTTCACCAAGCCTGGAGTATAGTGCTTCGTGTGTCCTAGACTTTTTTGAACCCAGTTGCATGAACAAATACATTTTCTCTGAAACTTAGCATTTGTTCCCTTGCCTTCTCCACAGTAAAATGAATGTTCTCTTTCTTTGCATTCATGTTTCCTTCACTAACATTTACTCCTTGCCTTAGTCTCACCCCTATAGGCATTAGTGACACTTGACTTAGGACAGTGCTTAGTGTTCCAAATAACAGTACTTGTCCATTATCTTCTTACTTAATGAGTGCGCCAATTCGGCAGTTCCTGTTTTCCTGGTCCTGTCTCAGCTCTGGAGACACAGTGAGTTAAAACAGACAAACCTTTGTGGATCTTCCCTGCATTTGAGTGTGAGCTCCCTCTGCCTCGTCAGGCCATATTGAGGTTACATAAGTGGCTGTATAGCCTGCATGGTAACATCATGGAGGGGCCTCCAAATCGTTGGCCTTTCACTCTGTGCTGTCCACAAGACCTCTGTTCTTCCTGATTTGTGGAGTTGTAAATGTGTTAGCATTGAGATCTCTAGGATAGTGCATTTACATGTCAAGTCAAACACGTATATTTACTTGTGAGTGTTCTGTTGTGGTTTGTCATTTACACCTGGTTTTCACTGCAGTACAGAGATGATGGGGAATGTGGAGCTGGCCCCAGAAGTGGAAGTTAGTACCCTGGAGCCTCTACTCTCTTCAAGTGTGGTCTCTGAGTTGCTTGACACATACATGTCAACACTCACGGTGAGTAGAACTGGCTTGCAGTTCCAGAAAGTACTTAGTGTTTGTCTGTCTGGAATGTGGTGAAACATCTGAACTAACCCTCCTTCAATAGACTAGCTAGCTGTTTCTCTGTGTCTTGTCATGCCCATTTTCTGTTAAAGAAGGGATACCTGATTCTGGTTCTGGAGCTCATTTGAATATATTTCACAGATATGTGAGTCTCTTCTGCTGGACAAGCCAACCTGTGCCACCCATTTGCCTGGCAAGACCTTATGTCTGAGGTAGCATGAGCCACCTTAGCACTGTGTTCCAATTTGGGGACCAAGGGGCCAGTCTGACATCCAGTCTGACATCAGTTTCACAATCAATGAACAGTCTCAGTAAGATGGAAGGTGCAACAAGATGGCATCTAAGCCACTACTAGGAGTCTCTGGGGTCTGGAGACCTGTGGCTGCTAAGTTGGTTCTCTAATGGCCTGGGCCTAACCATCAGATGCTGGACATCTTATTTTATCCTCCAGCATCACGTTCATCCATAGCCTTCTTGATGTTTTCCCCTTTATCTACAGTTAGGGTTTTGGTGGTCCACATATGCAGAGACAAGTATGAGCACTGTACATACTGTGAATATGTGAATTGCATGGGAGATGCCTGCTCTAGCAGGCTCTGTGCTTAGGAGCAAGGATTGCTGTGAAAAGCTGCACCTGGTCTTCACAGCTGTAAGTGCTGCAGGGAAAATATAACTTAGAGCCTGTTCTTTCCTTTTCCATAATACCAAATTCCTAGTCCAACATCATTGCCTGGCTTCGAAAAGCACTGGAAACAGACAAGAAAGACTGGAGCAAAGAGACGGAGCCAGAAGCAGACCAGGATGGCTACTATCAGACTACACTTCCTGCCATTGTGTTCCAGGTACAAGCTCTGGATTCACAAGTCCCATTTCCCATGTGGGTAATAGGGTCTGTTGGTTTTCTAGACAGAATACCTCAGTCTTCACAATTTAGTAAAGTTTTCAAGAACACCCTCTCCCTGATGTCTCCTGTCTCTGCTTTCTGGAGCTAAAA
>LOEQ01004589.1:116219-127387 GCA_001685075.1 Bramus lutescens
AAAAAGTGGAGTCTCAAGATTATACTCACCAAGTAGTATTTATTACCCAGTGCTGTGGTTTCATCACTTGTGCCCAGTAATTTCACCCAGGATCATTTGAGATTTTCCAGATCTTTTTGGATCTGAATTGGAAGCTAATTATATGTTGGTTATGCATGGTGCTCCCATTCTGTGCTTATTTACATTCTGTGTTGATAAACTGTTAAGACTTATCTTAAAAATGCCACAATTGAGTTTAGTCTGGTGAAATCCAGGGAAGTTGTATAGTTTTTTAAAGATAATTTCTTATCATTAGGCAGTGCTGGAGAAGGATGTCCCAGGTAGAATTTTTATTAATGGGGAATATTTTTCTATACTCTTGCAAGACTATTTCAGATTCTTAAGTTTTTTCAATTTTTAGATGTTTGAACAGAATCTCCAAGTCGCTGCTCAAATAAGTGAAGATTTGAAAACGAAGGTACTGGTTTTGTGTCTTCAGCAAATGAATTCTTTCCTAAGCAGGTATGTATTTTTGCCATTGATCTAACTTACAAATTATGTGTTTTAAGGGCAAAATTTGTTGATTCTAGTATGCTGTTATTAAAAGATTAGCCTCCTTTTGTTGTTCAGAAATGCAAAAATATTAAAAAGAAGTAAAAGAAAAGAATGTGACGATGAATACATCCTAAACCGATGGGACATGTGATATAGTGTGTCCCAGCGGGCCTTTCCCTGTGGGTTGTTCACTTCAGGTGGATAGGCTTTTGTGACAAGTACCTTTACCTATGGAGGCATCCTCTAGTCCTGTTCTGTAAATTGTGGAGTGACTTGTGAAAATAAAGTGATACTTTCCTGGTTACAGTTACATGTTTCAGACTATCTTCATGTCAGAATATCAAACTATATTTCAAAGCCTGCTACAAAATTTTTTAAAAAATTAATTTAACATGATTGACTCTATCATTACTATGGACCATCTAAAAGTATGTTGTTGATGTTTAAAGACTCCTCTGGTCCAAAAGTGGTGATATAAGTTAGTTCTCTGACAAGCATGATGTCTACCTGTCCCTGGAGGCAGCTTGAGTTCCCTGATGTGATTTCAGATACAAAGATGAAGCCCAGCTTTACAAAGAAGAGCACCTGAGAAACCGGCAGCACCCACACTGTTATGTACAGTACATGATTGCCATCATCAACAACTGCCAGACCTTCAAGTGAGTGGTGATGGGACAGGGTGAGGCAGACAGCATACAAGCATGCAGCTACTTCCCTGAACCCTTAATGTTTCCTTGCAGAGAATCCATCGTCAGTCTGAAAAGGAAGTACCTGAAAACTGAAGCAGAGGAGGGCCCATGTCTGAGTCAGCCAAGCATGGATGGGATTCTAGATGCTATTGCTAAGGAAGGCTGCAGTAGTCTGCTAGAGGAAGTCTTCCTGGATCTAGAGGTGTGCTTGGCTCCTCCATCCCTGGGGCTAGAGCATGGAGTGGTCTCATGCTCTTTGGGCTACACTTGTTACCTGCCTCATGTGGAAGCTATATGTGAGCTGAGATGTTCCCTTGCATCTGTACTACTAAGCTACAGCCAGAGGGCCACTGGCTGCCTTTTATGATGTAGGACCCTTCATAGGCAAATTTGGATAAAGACTCTCAGGAAATATTAGGCATCAAACCAATAGCAAGTTACCTGAAAGTATGTGGAAACCATAACAAAACGCAGTTGAGAGTGTATAGGTCACAGAAATCAGCTTCAGTTTAGAATGAAATTTGAACATTCAACACACCCAAAAATCATCAGCAAAACAATTTTCATTTATATCAAAAGCATAATGCACCATAAACAAATAGGGCCACTTTGGAACACAGAAACCAGCATATTTAAATGCCTTGGCAGGAATCAGCATATAATAAAACATAAAACGATGGCCATTGTGGGTCTTGCTGCAAAGGAATTTTTTTTAATCATGCCTCATTGAATTCAGATCCCTAGCACTCATGAGTTTGACTATGAATGCCTCTAACCACAGAGCTATGAGGAGCAAAGAAAGGAGGACAACTGACCATCCAGTGTAGCCTTAATGGTGAGCTCTAGGTTCAGGGAGACACCATGTCTCAAGGAAATGAAGTGGAGAGTGATAGAACAGGACATCCAATATTCTCCTCTGATCTCTTTGTAGGGCATGCATACACCAGTTGAGAAAAGAAGAGATGTTTGTCTTTAGGATTATTTAAAAAAAAAGACATAATACAAAAATAGACAAAGGGTACAAATGACCTCTGCACAGAAAAAGAATTACTAGCATCTAAACATGAGCCAGACATCTATCTGCTGTTACCAAAGAAACAGAGATTGAGACTTAGTGTGAGCTGTTGCTTACCTTGGAGCTGGGGATTGAAAACACACACTGCTCAGTAGAGCCAGCTCTGCAGTTTTTCAAGGGCAGTTTGGATATACTTACAATATATAATTTGCATACTTTTTGACTCAGAATTCCACCTAAAGGAATTTCACCTGCAAAATACAAATTCACTACATTATTTGCAATCACAAAATGTGAAAAATATATAAATGTATATCAGAGACTTTGGGTAAATTATGACATATCCATATAATATATTGCTATTAAAAGTAAAAACCAATATTTACATATCTAACCTGTTGTTTGTGATGCTTTTTACAAAGCTTGTATATAAATATAAATCTCATAAATTTAAAGTAGAAAATTGCAGATTATGAAAAAGTAGATTTTTTTTTAACCCGAGTATATCAATGCCACTTCAGAAAATCTCTGTGACACCAGGGAGTGCCCACTCTCAGGTAGGGGTGATCCTGGGCATTGTGCCAGAAGATTTACATGATCACTTTGTGCCTTTCAGCAACATCTGAATGAACTGATGACAAAGAAGTGGCTGTTAGGGTCAAACGCCGTGGACATCATCTGTGTCACTGTAGAAGACTATTTCAATGACTTTGCCAAAATTAAAAAGCCATATAAAAAGGTAAACAAATGGGTTGTGGTACACTGGAGCCTACCTCCTGTCTGATTTATAATTCAGTGTCAAAATATCTGTCTGCTTATAGCAATATGCCAATGTTCATGTGATCTAAAGAAGGTGAGATTTGGGTGAAGATTGGAATGGGTTTTTTGTTTGTTTGTTTGTTTTTTTGAGGAATATAGGAGTGTCTGACAGTGGCCCGAAGTCTTTGGGTATTGCAGAGAGTGGCCCACTTGTTCGTCCCAGCTGCCTGGCTAGCTTACACCAGAAATAACCACAGAGAAATTGTATTAATTAAAACGCTGCTTGGCCCATTTGCTCTAGCCTCTTATTAGCTAACACTCAAATCTTGATTTAACCCATTTCTATTAATCTGTATATCACCACGTGGCAGTGGCTTTCTGGGATTCTAACCAGCATCCGTCTCAGGCAGAGGATCATGGCGTCTCTCTGTGACTCTGCTTTCTTCCTCCCAGCATTCAGTTCTGCTTTCCCCGCCTACCTAAGTTCTGCCCTATCAAAAGGCCAAGGCAGTTTCTGAATTCATTAACCAATGAAAGCAACACATAAACAGAAGGACCTCCTACACCATTTGGGCATGTTGGTTTTTACCCATGGTAGAGCTTGTTGTATTTGCCAGCTATCTTTACCTCCTGGTATGTTTGTGATCTCTGATTTTTATTTTATGTGTAGATGATGGGTCTTAAGGAAGGAGGCTGTTATCTGGGGAAATTATATGCACTTCACAGGCATGTCTTAACTCCAGTCTCAGCCTCCTTGCAGCTTGATTTAGTTAATGATATATGTTCCATTGTCTTCCTTGGAGACTTGTGGGGCTCTTCCCCAATGGATAGCAGGCCTGTGGGCCTAATGGTTGTGTGTGACTCTCCATTTTGGATAAGGGACAATATCCCACCCCACTCACAGGGAGCAGACTCCAGGGCAGAAACTACAGCTATCAACCATCATATCCGTGCTTGTACAATTAAAGGAGCTGATTGACTTAAGCATCTCCTTCAGGAAGGCTCTATTACTTCCATGGAGGGAGTCTGAGCTCTTCAACAAGCCAACTTCCCTGTACTTCTGCCCATGTTGGTTCCTTTGCTTTGTAGTACTCCAGAGGTTTCTTTTCTCATATGAGTCTTTCCTGAAGATACATAGGATATTTGGCCTGTGGTTGTTTTGTTCTAGCAGAGGGTACAGGTCGTTGTTTTGCTTTTCCACTAATCTTAGGCTGCCTGTGGATGAGGTACTACTGTTTGGGCTCCATCTGAGCTAAAGTCCTCCTGCTAAGGCAGCATGTCAGTTCATGAGGCCAAAGTTTGTTTGACTCAGGCAGTTAGTTCCCCAATTCCATTGTGTTGAGTTGAGAGCCTCAGGGACAGGCAGAGTTAGAGCATCTAAAGGAGTTAACCCTGAGGTTAGGGCACACATCAGGTAAGTGCTGGCCTGGTGTCTGTTAATGAGGGTCACTGCAGCCCATATGTACATGATATGGTGCACCTAGAATAATGATGCTGGAAACAATTCTCCCAGGGACTTAAATCTGTTTGATTTTTAGATGGAAAGTAAACAAGATTGCACAGGCCATGTATGAGTCCTTTCTTGTTCCTGTGTGTCTTTCTCTGTCCCACCAGCCAGCTCCCAAATAATGGCATGAAAACTTCTTATTAATTATGAAAGCTCGGCCTATAGCTTAAGCTTGTTCCTAACTAGCTCTTACAACTTAAGTTAACCCATACTTTTATTAATCTACATTCTACCATGTGGCTTTTACCTCTATACCATTCTGTGTGCCTAACTCAATCTGCATCTGGCTGGCTTCTCTGCCTTCCTTCTTCCCAGAGTCCTCTCTGTCCCCAGAAAGCCTGCCTANNNNGTTGAGCCCTTTGTTAAATCAATCACAGCCATATATCTTCACACAGTGTACAAATATCCCACAACACCTATGCACATGCTGTTCTGACAGCTGCCCTAACCACCAACCACTCCTGTCACCATGTGCAGCCAGGAGAGTCCAAAACTTTTTGGTGAAATTCAGGTATGCTTAATTCGCTTAATATATTTACTTTAAAATTCTACCAAATATATGGCAGATGTGGTACTCAGGAGGATTATTGTGAGTTTTGAGGCTAGCCTGAACTGTATAGCTAAATCATGTCTCAGCAGGGAAAAAAAACAATCCAGCTAAGTGTTGGATAGGAAGAATGTGCACCACCCTGTTTGCAGGTCATCTTAGGTTTGGTGAGAACATCTGTGTGTTAGCACTATGGAATCTGCAACTACATGTTTCTCTACAGAGGATGACGGCTGAGGCACACAGGCGTGTAGTGGTAGAATACCTGCGGGCTGTCATGCAGAAGCGTATCTCCTTTCGAAGTGCTGAAGAGCGCAAGGAGGGTGCTGAGAAGATGGTGAGAGAGGCTGAGCAGCTCCGCTTCCTCTTCCGGAAGCTGGCGTCTGTGAGTAATTGACACCATGGGCTAAGCTCCAGGATGGTGGATGTCAGGTTTCAGAGTTTTGTTGTCCAGTAGCTTGCTTTTGGTTTCTGTGCCTGGACTGTTTATGGAGTCCAGCAACATCAGAAACCAGTGGCCGGTTAGTTGTTTCTGTCAAGAGGAGGGTCTTGTCCACAGCCTGCCCAGTTCACAAATGATAAATTTCCAGAGGAACTGATGCTTTACGGCAGCTCTCAAAAATTCTGGTGGCAGCCCATGTGTACTTCATAGAGTAATTCATCTCTTCCTGTCCTTCTGCCCTCACCTAAGATTCTGGTTGCCTAACTCCTAACTTAATAACTTCATAACCTAACTCCTTGGCCCAAGTGGCCGTGACTAGATGCTACTCCACCAGGCTCTTTTCCTGGCTAGAGACCAAGTAGTGACTAACCAGATCACCTTGTGAGAGTGGCCCTGATCCCTGCTTAGAAAGAATCTTGGGGTGTTTACATGAAAGAGCAAGGTACCCAGCCTGAAAGGGAGTTTGGAGATGTCAAGATCAAGTTGAGACTGCTGCAGAAGATTGAGTTTAGGGCTGCCTCTCACGCTGCTGCTATTTTCCAGGGATTTGATGAAGATGCGGATGGACACTGTGATACAATTGTTGCAGTGGCAGAGGTTATTAAGCTCACAGACCCTTCTCTGCTTTACCTAGAAGTCTCAACTCTGGTCAGCAAATATCCAGACATCAGGTAAAGGCTGAACATCTTCCAGCAGCAAGTAGTACCCAGGTTATGCCTACTATCCTTAGGAAGATGAGCTGTGAGCATCAGGAGTTAGACAGTACATGCATCCCAACTGGATGTGAAGAGAAACGTTGTCGGAACTGTGGTGGTGCAGCTGCACCAAGGCGTCATCTGTGCCACCTTTGACCTTTGACCAGCCCTACCTAATGTTAGCAGATTCTGGCTGGGGTTTGTACACCTACCTTACAGCCAAGCTTTTGTGCCTGAGTGGGTGGTGGTCAGAGGGCAAGCCTAACTGTACAAGATAGGGAAGTGTCACTAAGAAGAGACGCCATGACCACAACAATTCTTATTAAAAGGAACACATTATTTAATTGGGACTAGCTTACAGTTTCAGAGGTGTAGTCCATTATCATGGTAGGGATTGGTGACATGCAGACAGACATGGAGAAGGAGCTGAGAATTCTACATCTTGATCCACGGGCAGCAGAAGCAACTCTCACTGAGCGGTGTAGCTTGAGCATAGGAGACCTCAAAGACTACCCACAAAGTGACACATTTCCTCCAACAAGGCCATACCCCCTAACAGTGCCACTCCCTATGAGGCCATTTTCTCTCCAACCACCACAGGAAGGACTGAGTATTGCATCTTTGATGAGTGGAGTGGGGAAGGTTGTGATCACTGGAGTGGTCTGAAAGGTGATCTAAAGAAGGAATCTGACACATCGTATGTGGCCAGGACTTCCTTGAATATATGTGTACTCAGTATCAGGCTGAGGGAATGGGTATCTGCTCTGTGTCCCTCTATGGGCTGTATTGGCTTCAGGCCCCAGACCCTGCCTTTGTGACCTCCATTCCAGGAACCTGTCATTTTCTCTAAGGGTGAGCATGGCTAAGTTGTTTCATTGCCACTCTTAGAAGAACTAGAGTCCTAAACCCTCTAGAGTCGCCCTTCCCAGGTCAGGCAGTCTTGACACCAGTAGTTAGAAGAGCAGAATTTAAAAAGTGCTTTGCATTTTGCAGAGAAAAATTAAGATGAAATTTTGGGTATCTCATTCTATAAAAGAAGAGATGCCCTTTGTGACTGTCAAGTACCCTACCCTGTGGGTGTCACCTGTGGAGACTGAGGGAACTGAGAGAAGATGGAAGCTCATGCTGATTTCTCCCCACAGAGACGACCACATTGGTGCACTGTTGGCAGTGCGAGGAGATGCCAGCCGGGACATGAAACAGACTATCATGGAAACGCTGGAGCAGGGCCCCATGCAAACAAACCCCAACTATGTACCCATCTTCAAGGAGATTGTTGTGCCAAGTCTGAATGTGGCAAAACTCCTTAAGTAGCCCTGTCCTCCACTGCCTCATGTGTCTTCACTGTGGGGCTTCATGTTGCCACCCTAAGAAGCAAATTTATTAAAACAAAAGTCCTTCTCTGGGTGCTCCATATAATGTCAGTTTCACGTGCCTGTTTTCTGTGTTGTCATACTGTTCTCGACTATAAAACCCTCTTGGTCACTTATATCATTGTGAAAAGTCCTTCCCCGCTGAGATCTTGCTCTGCTTAGTTAACACACTTTGAACCTCTGTCACTTAATTAAAGGACAGGAAAGCAAGAGAGCCTCTCATTCTTAGTTGTAGGTTGTTCTGACTGGTTGTGATACTGCCATGTCCAGAAACTACAGGTCATCAGATTTCAGCTGACCTGTGAGTAGTCCTGAGCAGTCTCTGGGACCAAGGTCTACCTTGGCCTTTCTGCTTTTCTGGCTGTCCCTAGACCAACTGCTCAGTCCTCTTGGCAGGGGAAAAACAAAAACCTCACCTGCTGAACCAGTGAGCCCCACCCAGGTATCTGGGTCAGTTATACAAAGAGGATGAGAATTGTCGTAAGTAAAAATTTTGGGTCAAAATATATATGAAAACGAGTATTTAAAATATGTGTTGGGATAGCCAGACAGTGGTGGTGCACACTTTTAATCCCAGCACTTGGGAGGCAGAGGTAGGAGGATCTCTGTGAGTTCAAGGCCAGCCTGGTCTACAAGAACTAGTTTTATGTCATGCTCCAAAGCTATAGAGAAACTCTGTCTCGAAAAACAAAAAATAAGCAAAAAAAGATCTATATTGCATGCTTATTTGTGATCCAGAGTCCCTACACGTCTCTCCCTAATTTAGCCAGCCAGTGTTGGCCTCAGTGGTGGCATTATTTTGCACATTAACTTTAAGCTAATTAATAAGATTGTATTCAGAATAAATAATGGGCCCCATGTCTTGTGGACATGGTCCACAGAAGGTGGTCTGCTTACTTGTTACCTGAGGGAGAAATAATGCCTGGGTTCCCTTGTCCACAGCTCTCCATTTACATAGATGGTTTGCTCTCCTCCTTTTTCTTAAACAATGGTGGAAAGCCTGGTAGGGCCTGTCTATCTGCTGAGCCTTATACCACACGGCCACATAATACTGTATTTTCTTTCTACTCTTGATGGTAGTGTTAATATTCTGCTTTTATTTCATTCTTACAAGGTATCAAAAATTCACAAGTAACCCTTTCTCTATGTGGAACTAAGTAAAAATTCCTCTGGAATTCAGGAGAGACATGGATTTCCTAGAGCATCTGGCTGGTATGTGTTGATCCAGGGCCTGCTCAACCATCTGTTTAATGTGAATGACAACTGGGGAGTGCTCATTAAATGTCCACTGAGAAGTATTGATCAATAGCAGTGGCCCTTATAGTGACAGATTTCTCACTGCAGGCTGCTGCTGCTGAGTATCTGGATAGGCATTAAGATGACCTATGTGGTTAAGCCCATTTGTCTCTCTGACCCTGGAGGTCAACAGAGAACAGAGGAAATCATGTTCTTGAACAGGGGGTATTAGGATCATGGAGACAGGCTAGGGAGCTAGAAGTCAAGGGGTGGTAGCACAGTATGTCCCAGTGGGTAGACAGTGTCTGTCATGTTACCAGGGGAAGGTGGGACCTTTATAGAGGACAGCTATGTACAGGATTGGATAGGTTGTTCCAGTGAGTGGATTGTGGCTACATATATGAAATTTTATAGTGACTGCTTCCTGAACAAGATGTAGGGCTGCCATCTGGGAAGTGTTTTGAGAGAGAACACTCACCAGGTATTAGTTTCATCCTCAATGAGCTGTTACCCTATGAAAGGCTATCTTCCAAATTAGCAAAGTCCCTTGATTGTTGGCTGTCTTAGTCACTGATTCTTTTGCTGTGAAGAGACACCACAATCAAGGCAATTCATACAAACCATTTAAATGGGGGCTTGCTTACAGTTTACAGAAGTTTGGACCATTATCATAGCAGTATGCAGTCAGGTGCTCTCAGTAGCTGAAGCTATATCCTGATCTGTAGTCAGAGAGAAAGAGAGACTCTGGGCTTGACAAAGTCCACCCCCACCCCATGAGACACTTCCTCCAACAACACCACACCTCCTAATCCTTTGAAATAGTTGTACTCCCTGGTGACTAACAATTCAAATATGTGAGCCTATGTAGGCCATTCTTATTCAAACCACCACATTTATTTATTTTTTTTACTTGTCCAGAATGAGTAGATGTCCCAGGTCGTGATGGGTCACCACTGAGATGGAGAAGCAACTACCAGCTAGCTATCCTCCTTCCCTCATATCCGTTGATGTACAGTTCATTTGCTGGGTGAGGATCCTCTAAAGAAGGAAAGGGTAGGTAGGCGTCCTTAGCACTTGGGTACAAGTTGCCAGAACCAGGCCCCTCAGCAGGCCTTTAAACTAGAGTGCAAGAAAAGCTGAACAAGCAGAGCTACCTTGGCTCACTTCCTTTCATACTTCAATGGAATGAATTGTGACCCCTAAAAAGAAAAATTAAGGTCTTAACCTTAGAACCTTGAATCAGACTTGGGTTGAAAGTAGAAGAATCATTGCAAGTGTGATATATATCAAGGTTTTAATGAAGTCGCATGAGAATAGTATGAGTACTTGAGTGGCAATGCCAGCAGCCCTTAAAGCCAAGACTTTCCTGACCCCTGGCCTTCAGATGTCTGCCTCTACAGCATGAAACAGACTTTATGAGTTACCCAATCTGTGCTCTTTGCTAGTTTACCCAATGTATCATATATTTAAACTTAACAGTTAAGGCTCCTCTTGTATATAGCCAATATCTGGGGATTCTGTATACAATTTTTTAAATAATGTTTTTAAATTAAAATAAATGTGTTGTAGAACTATAGACTTGATGTTTAACAGACTCCACCACACATCTCTGCCTTGTACTGTCTGGTCTCAACCCACAAGATTTGGTGCTCTTTCTCACCATTCCTTCCCACTCACCCACTTTGGTGTCTCTAGCACCTCAACCAACTTCTTAGCCATGGTGGGTGTGTTTCAATCATCCACTGCCCGTTTGGCCACAGGAAGTCTCTGGTCTATTTTATATCTGAGATGATGAATCGGAGGCTTTCCATAAATGTATCCATCAGCTTCCCACCCTAAGGACGACCTCGAAACATCATCCGTTGGTCTGCATTCTAATGCATTACAGACTGTTCCTAAATTATCTTGGATATGATTTTTCATTTATAAACAAAGTTTGCGCCCAGAATGCCTTGAAATAATTTTAATAGACTTAGATAAGCAGTCACTACAGTTTTGATGTTGTTCCCTGTACAGATGCTGCCCAATGCATCGGAGGGGCATTTTAAGGCACATTATTCTGTGATCAGAATTAAACAAAGTTCAACTATGATTATGTTCACAACATTAATACACAGTTTTATCCTCTCAAAATATATTTCTAGTTTTGATGAAATCTTTAAATTTTCTTTCACAAAAAGATCAGTAATACATAGTATATTGAACACTGTAATAAAATTATTTTAAAGAAAATACAGATGTGGACTTTGTAGTACCACAAAGTAGGTCAAAGTTCAGTATTAAATAAATATTCTCTCCTAATAAAAAAAAGTTTTACAACAGTTTTCCTAAGGAAATACATTCATAGGATTTTACATTCTATTGTACATCA
>LOEQ01004589.1:129400-146690 GCA_001685075.1 Bramus lutescens
AAGGGCTGCTGGGCAGCTGCGGACGGCCACTGCGGATACAAGCTTCCGGTAAGCGGTGTGTCAGAGCCTGTGTCACCTGCGGGAAGACAGCGTGTGAGTGGCTCTCATTCCAGAGGAACACTGACCTAGAGAAACCTGTACCCAGCCCAGGATTCCCTTCCCCCTAATTTTGCTGTTCCTCTGTGGCTTGCCCCAAACTAGGTACCTGCTCAAGTGCAAGGAGGGACCCCTAACCTTCCACACCAAATGTGAGGGCATTTTCTGCTGTACACTACTGCAGAGTTGCAGGGAGTTCCAGCGAGTGTCAGTGAACCTTCCTAGGCAGCTGTGCACCTGAGCACCACGCAGCCAGCAGATCTGGATCACCCCAGATCTCTTCTGACATTTGCAAACTCTGCCCTTGATAGCTGCCCCCTCTACAGGAACATCAGTGTCATACCCACCTCCGGGTACTACTCCTCTACCCCAGAAACCTATCACAAGCTTCCAGGCGCACAAGGCTCTGCTTCAAATCAGTAGGGTTTGAGAATGAGGGGAAAAGTCAGGCCTTTAATCCCAGCACTTGGGAGGCAGAGGGCCGGCATATTTCTGAGTTCCAGGACTGCCTGGTCTACAAAGCTAGTTCTAGGAGAGCCAAGGCTACACAAGGAAAGCCTGTGTCAAAAAGGATTGGGAAAGGGGGGATAGGCCAGAGACAGAAGCATGGGGCAGGTGGAAGAGCACTAGGGCCATGCAGATTTCCTGACCCTGATACATCATTTTAAAACTGGATTCTCTTAGGAAAGAGTCGTGTGTGTGTGTGTGTGTGTGTGTGTGTGTGTGTGTGTAGTGATGCCAGGCCTTGCCAGGAATGCTGACCAGAATTTCCAGTTTTTACAATTGTGTGTTTCATTTCATTTCCCACTAGACTGACAAATGTCCACCAGACCAGAAACAAAACCAAAAAAAAAAAGCACGTTCACTTTCATCTGAAATGAACATGAGATCTGACCACAGGATACTTCTGTGTTGCCCAGGCTGACCTCAAACCTTAGCCCTCCTACCTGTCTCTTGTAAATGTTGGGGTTATAGACTGCCATGCCAGGCCTCAAATGTTTCTGTCTACTACACATTAGCTAGAGAAGCATACTCAAATGGAAGTTGTCCATCAGTCTCCTAAGAAATATACAGCTGGACAGATGACCAAGACAAGGTCTACAGCGTGAAGAAAGCTGCTGGAAAGTCTGAAAAAGGCGGATCCAGGAAAGAGTCCGGAAAGTAATAGCTGGGAAGAAAGCAAGTGTTAGAGGAAGAAGCCAGTTACATGTGTGTGGCCTCAGGGAAAGCGGGATGGAGCTGGTCATCGGGGCCATCGGCCAGCAGGAAGGAATCCACTGATTTGTTGCTGAGGCGGAATGGTGTCAGACGGCGGAAGTTGCTGGGAGAGTTGGGAATCTGGACACGGGCCCTCTGAGAGGGCACCACGGTCTCCCCAGGGGACAGCCAGGGCGGCACCCTGGATAGGATGCTTGGGTCCAGGTCCTCGTCAGGGGAGAACACGGGATTATCAATTCCTAAGAGAAAGGGCAGCTGGTCAACCTCTAAGAAGTTCCCCCTGGGGCAGAAGGAGGCTGAAGGGATGGGCTCTATGTTGTGACTATGTCAACTCTTCTTGTGGCTACCCTAGTCAGACCTAGACACTTAACCCTCATCCCCACACCTTTCCTCTACCTTTGAGACCCCATATAACCCCGACAAGATGGCAACATCTCTCCTCTCTCAGACCTGGCCTATTTTTTCAAATATATTTGCTGTCTGCTCTGGGGCAAAATCTAAGTGGAGGAGGTGACACTTCCAAGACCTTTAGCAAGTGCCCCCCCCCAGGCCTTTGGTTCCTCCTTCAATGGCTCACTTGGGGCAGCAGGGACATCTCTTCCACCAGCCTCTCCTATCTCACCTGCCCCAGATTCAGAGGTTACATCCTTGGTGACATTGGCCAGAAACTCAATGCCTCCAGTGATCTCTTCATAGTTGGTGGTCTCCTCAGGCTCTGAAAGTTCTAAATCTGGATAGCAGAGGGAAAAATATTTTGGGTAAGAATGACTTGAGTTCTTTATGGCTGGTGATAACCCCACCACCACCTCCCCCAACACACGCAGTTTTCCACAGAACCTAACCAACCCAGTGCCCAAGTGGCTGGGGTCAGCTGTGTAAAGACCTGAGCCACTCCTATAGTGCTCCCTTTTGTGACCCCAACCATACTTGGTCTTTGGGAAGGTCTATTGGACAGGAGGGGCTGGAACCTCAAGGCCTACGATGAAAAGAATGGAGAAAGTCCACTATCTTTTAAAGAAGATTGTGTGTGTGTGTGTGTGTGTGTGTGTGTGTTCAGTGCCCACGGTGGCCAGAATAAGACATTAGATTCCCTGGAGTTGGAGTTACAGGTTGCTTAAGCTGCCTTATATGGGTGCTAGAAACTGAACTTGGGTCCTCTGAAAGAGCAGCAACCACTCTTAACCACTAAGCTGTCTCTCCATCCTATGGAGGAGTGCTTCTCTATGATACAGCAACAGGAGGGTCAGAGAAGAGCACTAATTAATGGCCTAGTGGCACCACCACCCCCAAAACAAGGAATGCGTGGAGGTCCAGGGTCAGAATCCCTGGGTACAGACACCAGTGGGGGCAGGAGTCCCTTCTGAATCAAGCACATGCAGAGAAGCAGGTCTTACCTTTCTCCTTGATGATGAAGTTGTGTGCCAGGTTCTCCGTAGGCAGCTTCCCATTAGGAATGCTGCTATTCCTCTGTGGACAAGTATGAGCTCTTACAAATGTACAAACACCCAGTTCCCCAACTTGCTGACATTTCATCTTCTGTCCGAGACCCCAAGGGCCTCTGCCTGGCAGCAGAACCACAGGGTTCCCTGACCCTTCCAAGTATTTAGAAGCTCCCCCAATAACCACTGACCCCACCTTTCCTCACCCGCTTCTGTGCACGTTCCCTCTTGTACAGCTTGGCTGCCTTCTTGTTCTGGTTGATGCCGAGCTTAGCTGACTTAAAGGACTCCATGCGCTTCCTCATGGTTCTGTGAAAGATTTCCTTATCCTGTTTTTCATCCTCGTTGGGTGTTAGCTTATGCCGGCTATAGAGATGCTTGTACTGTGGGAGCAAGGCACAGTCAGTTGGGCCTATATGGCCCAGGTGGAGTCACAAAGCCTCCAGCTCAGCCCTGAAGACCCCTTGTCTGAGAAGGAGGTAGACATCCCTGTAGGTGTGTGGTTAGGTTCCACCAGACACAGCACATGAAGGGATGACAAAGGCTTACTCTAGGGGATAGAAGGGTTCTGGGTGTCTCATCCCCTGGTACCCACCTCCTGTCGAGGCTTGTACAGGTACTGCTGCAGTGTATGGTGAGTGACCATGTCCTCAGTGTCACGGATGCTCCTCCGCCTCTGCTCCAAGGACTGCATATCCAGACATACAGTGCTGACATTCTCCCTCCTGCATGGACCAACATTGAGCCAGGAGGATAGCTACACAGAGGTCTCCTGCCCTGCCTAGGTACCTGGTAGTCCCTTCCTATACTCTCAGATGGTCTCCCAAGATGCCGTCTACACTTCTGTATAAGGTTGAATGAACTCCATTGCCACCAGTCCCCTTCCACAGCCCAACTATGAGTGCTGAGGCCCACAGTCTCTCCTAAGCACTGGAAATCTAGAACAGCCACCATCATAACAACTGGCCATCAGCTGCCCACAGTCAGAGGGTAGGAAATGCTGGACCAGGTCAGGCATCTGCTGCTATCCCTTCCTGCCCTCATCCCAATATAAGTACACCACACAGTCCCGCTGACTGCTGAGTAAAGGTGTACTCCCACAGATAGGGATGCAGGCATCTTTCTGTATCCTTCTCCTACCCTGGTCCACTCACACTCTCCTGACTCAGTTGCCTTAGGACCTGCAGAAGAAGCTAGTAGGCTTAAGAGTTAGGAGAGAGGTGCTTTTAAAGAGTACCCTTTCCCAGAGAAGTTTTTGAATTGGTCACTTACAAGAGATAGGAGACAGATGCTTCCACAGTAGATGGGCGGGGTGTGCTGAAGTCCACATTGACCATATTGTCCATACTCGGGGAGCGGATGAAGGCCAGGGACCCACGGCGCTCTCCCTATAAGGAGAACATAGACTCCTTAGTATTCAGGGATGGCCCTTAAGCATCACCTGCCACATAGAAGTCAAAAGATCCTGAGAACAAGCTCAAGAGACTGTCAGCTCTGGGAGGTAGAGATGGAGCCCAGAGGTGGACCCTGTCCATCCTCACAGCTCAGCAAGGGCCAAGATACAGAGTAGGAGCTGGGATTAGATCCTTGTAGAGGCCATCAAAGCATCACTTGAGAGGAGCAGAGCTAAGAGTTGAGCAGACAAAATAGTAGGTAGGAACAGAATCTCTTAAAGGACACTGGCAAGTCTAGGATATACTACCCCCACTTGAAGATTGGCAAGAGAGAGTTTTTGTCCCCACCACAGCCACCAACCCACAGGCCTTAGTTTGGATGCAAATCAAAACCATACAGAATAGAGCTGTACAACAAGCAGAATTACTGGAGGATAGAAAAGCTGTTTCCTAGCTAGGGGCAGAATCAGCAAAGTGAGAGGCTTCTGCGTATCACAGACAACAGTAAACTATGGCCTCAGGTAGATCCCGGGGGGACAGCTTGTGCCAGGGTTAGAAGGATGATGGCCTATGAGATGTGTTCCTCCCTTAATCATGTCAACACATCATTGTATTTTACAGTTTGTGAGGTTCTCTCTTGGGAGCCCTTCAAAGAGGGTGGGATTGTGTGGCTATCCTTGGAACTTGGCTTGGACTGCCTACTCCAAGGTATTTGGCGTATGACTGATATGGGCTGGGGCTTTTTGGTCATTTTATTCCAAACACATTGTTGTTTTTAATCTTTTTTTTTTTGTAACTCATCCTCCTCAGGTGTGGGCAGTGGTCTCTCCCATATCATCATTGATACCAGGCACTCCTCATCTCAAGGGGATATCAGGAAAGAAGTCAGGTGACCCTTAGGGCAGAGACAGAGCTGAAATGGTGGTGGGGTTCCTGGTCAAGGGTGGGAGACAAGAGTCAAGGGGTGGGGAAGGGAAGATATAGACAAAGCAACCATGTAGGACTTGGAGCCATCTCTCCCAACAGTATGAGAATAATGTCACAAAGCTCAAGACATTCTGGCTGGTGCAGTAGGGAACAGGAGTGAGGCTTAGGGTCCTGACCAGTGTGAAGTCAGAGCTAAAGAGCCTCTCAGAGACAGAGAAAGTGACAAGTGAATGCTGCCAGAGACCTCACCCCACCCCTTCATTCTTATCCTCCATCCATGACGTGGTGCCAGGGGCACCCAGTGTCATGAAGGTTGGAATTCTTTGTAAGTTCTGCCTAAGAGAGGAGGCATCTCAGATTGAACACCACAATATTACTTGAGTGGCAACAGCCATGAGGTCATATGGTGCCTGGTTGGACCCTATGTCTCTATATAAAGGATGCTAAGGGGCCCAGATAGGGATGGGTGAGTCAAGAATGCACTAGCCACAAGATAGTCACATGTGTGTCATTGGAGCAGTTAATGTGTGTCATTGGAGCAGTTAATATGAATGTGTACATGTGTGTCTGTGTTTTATATATATATGTATATGCATGTGTTCATAAGTAAACATGTATGTATGTATGAGGGCACATGTACCTGGGTATGTATATGTTCATACATGTATATGTGAGCATTCCTGTATATTTGAGTGTGCATGTATAAGCCATATGTATGCATTTGTGTATGCTCATGTAAGGCTGCTTGCTCCTTAAGGTTGTCAGCCAGTAGGAAGTATCTACCAACTTGTTGCTGAGTACAACATATATGTGTGAATAGGTAGAAGACCTGGGCTTATAGTCTATTTCCTAACCTTTTCCCTTCTCTTCAAGGAAAGTACAGGCATTCAGACTCCTCAATCATGGTTACCATGCTCAATTCTACCAGAACCACAGTATCTAGACAGTCACTGTGCCTGTGCCTCTGATTCCTGAGTGACAGGGAACTCTGATATGCCCTATTCCCAGAGTACAACTCCAGGCTTCACATGAGCTTTTGCAGCGAGCCATCCAGGCACAGAGCGCAAGGATCACTCACCACTGCCCTCTGCCCATGCCCTAGACCACATGTATTGTCTTACTTTAGCCCTCAACTTTAGCAAAGGGACACATAGGATATTCATGTACCTCAGCCACGTAGCTAATGGCATCCTTCAAATTCAGCTCATGGAAAACATTCAGAATCCGATCTCGAGATTTTTGAGCCGATCTTCTCATGAGGACTTTGCTGAGGAACTTCCTATCAAAATTGGACCACCTAGGGGACAAATATCACATCAGCACTGAAAGGCTGGGGCTGCCTGCTTCACAGGAACAAGAGCGAGGTCAGAACAGGTAAATGTCTGCCAGAGCTAGGCACAATATAGGATCAGTCTTTTTTTCTACTGGTTTTTATTTATTGTAACAACCCGAAAGTGAGTTTTAAAGTGAAAGGGTGTCCAGCCACATCTGGTCTCACCCTTTGCTTTCTCCCACTGAGAGTGGCTGGTAGTGGAATCGTATGCCATTTTCAAGTGACCACCTGACCTCCCAGGTGCTGTGCGGACAGGACTGAGATTAAGACACCTAGTTCCAATTCTTGATACATCACTGTCTAGGGTGCAATATTCAAGTTAGCTCTGCAACCTCACATGGACTCTAGGTAATTATCTCAAAACAGGTATTAACAAGTGTGAATTAAATGCTTTGTCATATACTTCTAAGTACCACTTTATGTTATAAAATATAAATGATTTCTGTTTCATGAACAAGATAATTTTAGATATAGATGAACACACCTTTCTTCTATTAATGAAATAGGGAAGTGATTTATTTTCCTGGTTTTTAATTCCTACATTATTTAAGTTTATCATGAACTGGTCAGTTAAAGGGTGTCTCTATGACTGGGACAATCATCAGGAATAAGATTCAGGTCCCTGGATTGGTGGTTGCTCTGTTCTCTCAGTTAATATTAACTTTGTTTTTTACCTGCTCGCACCCAGGAGTCTAGTTCACATTTAAGCCCTTCACCTGACAAGATGTCCGTGGGTTGTCTGTCCTCCGTTCATTGTTGTCCCCAACATATATACTTCAGGACCAGCCTACAACTCAGTTTGTCTCTGGCTTTTTGAATGGAGAGGTCCTCCAGAAATTGTGTCTTGTGGGTCTTAAATTATGGTAGCACAACTGATGTGAACTGATGTGGCTTCCAGTGTTTTAGTGGCCCTGTCTGTAGGACCCACAGGTTCGAGTGGTCACTGGTAGAAGAAGGAATGTTACAGCTTAAGCTACTTACTTATCTCTGAGATAATTGTGTCCAATTTGTCCTGAGATGTCCTCAATGGCTGAGAGGATGTGGTCAAAAGCCTTTCAGAGGAAAGAAACTTAATTGGCCATCCATCCTCACCCTCAGCCTACCCCCGGAACTGCACCTCCCCAGGCTGTACACTCCCACCCTCTCCTTACCCGGCCATGTAGCTTCTCATTGAGCTTCGGCTCATGCTGCTCACTCCTCTTCACCTTCAGCCACTGCACCAAGGGCTTAATGGTCAGGCCCTGAAAGACAACCTCGCTAATGGAGCCAGGCAGGATCCCCACACCGCTCCCACCCCCAGGGCCCTCTAAGCACAATCTCTTCTCCCACTGTAGGCAGTCCAGGAACCCATGAACCCATTCGTTGGCACTGCTCTATAAAAAGATTCCCCGAAGCCCCTGTGCTGTGGATGTCCATATAGACCTCAGAACCTCCAGCTGTCACTTTGACCAGCCAGATGCAAAGGTGTAGTAGGTGCCAATTATGGTGTGACCAGTCAGCAGTCAGGGAGTAACTAGGTCTGTTCTCCTAAGTCCTGCCGAGGAAGTAACACTTTTAGGACAAATTATGCTATGTCCCCTGTGGGGCCACATGAAAACCTACAAAATGCTCCTAATTACTAAAATTACAAAAACCAATTAAAGTGTAAAATCTGGAAACAATCAACCTACAGGGTTAAGATAGGGCCAGTTTTTCTTAGGTAGGTTTGGGCACCCTGAGGCAGTGCCCTGAGCAATAGGAGTCACACCTGAAAGATGACTGTGAAGAAGACCACAATGAGAGTGGTGCTAACAAACAGCTTTTTCTCCTTGACTTTTTTCTCATCCAGAAGTACCACCAAGGCATAGGCCACTGCCCCACGCAGGCCACCATAGGACATGACCACCTGGTCAATGGTCTCTAGCTGCACCATGCGGTAACGATTCAGGATCCAGGTCTGCAGAACAACACCTGTAACGAGAGGTCACTCAGTTCCATGGTTGCTTTCCCCAAGGCCTCACCTCAGGGCTCCCTGAAGCCTTTTGACCCTCTGTCCCTTGGCTGACTGTGAAGGCTGGGCAGTGGGTCTGTCCCCCAGGGCACTACTGGCTAGGGCCTCTGTAGGAAGAGGCAATATTTCCAGTTCCTTGATCCTGACCCTTGGTGCCTCATTGGTCCCCATGCTGCACCTTGAGAAATACTGGCTTTTATAGAGATCAATGGTTGGATTTATTACTGAGCTGCCATGGGGCCCTCAAATCTGTACTCTAAACTAAGGAAGCCTAGACACTACCATGAGTGCCCCTAACACTCACCAATGGCTCGGTATACAGAAATGAAGACCAGCGTCAGCAGCACAAAAGCTGTGTTCCATGTCCAAATGAGTGGGTCCACAGCTGAGATGCCCAGGAACATGAAGATAATGGTCTCTGCTCCACTGGCCAGCATCTTCATGGTGTAGCGCACAGTGGTGGCCGACTGCTCTGAGATATTGGCCTTCACATACTTCTGACAGCAGATTCCACAAAAGGTGATGCTGGAGAAGGAACAGTGTGAGGTTTCCCTGCCTCTATTCAGGCAGGCTGATGCCTCAGACCAGATGTCTCCAGGCCCAGCTCTTGCCGTCCCTACTTCCTTTGTTGGTATTACAGGCCTCTGCAGATGTAATCTAAAGTGGACAGTCCAGTGTTGTGTGAACACTACTCTTCCTGAGGATCAATGTCCTGAACTGGGTCTGCTTGGCTGCTCCCATGCTCTAAGACTAGATGTGGGGTTTCAATGAAGAAACAGCCTTCAAGCCTGTGGGCCTGTTGGTAGCTGATTGTCATACTAGTCTTTGGAGAAGCTTGGGGCCAACTTTGGTGTCACTAAGTTCCTGCCTAAGTGTGACGCTACATGACAACAGAGACTCTAATAGGGTTTCTGGTCAGACCATTCTTGAATCATAAGCCACCACACACACCTACCCTGCCCTCTTAGTAGGCATGTGTCTAGCCAAGGACAATTCTGAGGATTCATCAACTTCTTATTTAAAAAAATTGAGCCAAACAGTGGTGTCACACACCTTTAATCCTAGAACTTGGGAGGCAGAGGCAGGCAGATCTCTGTGAGTTTAAGGCCAGACTGGTCTATAAAGCTAGTTCCAGGACAGCCAAGGCTACACAAAGAAATCCTGTCTCAAAAAAAAATAATTAGATTGACTTCTTTGCCCCTGACAATAAATTTCTACCCAACTATGAAAGCCATGGAGGTGGAAGCTACACAGTGGGCTTGAAATTCATGCTCCAAAGAAGAGACAGTAGGCAGGGGCCAGACTCACTCCCACAGCCCCTTCACCAGGATGATGGCAAAGAACCCAGTATACCCTTTGTTCACAGTGGCACCTTCTGCCAGGATGTTTGAGTGCAGGGGATCTCTGGCATATACCAGCTAGAAAGCCACCTACCCAACCCAGCCAACAGCAGAAGGTTATTCCTTGAGGGAGACTTACGCCAGGATGGCTGACAAGGACAGCATCTCGGAGGTCAGATAGGACAGGTAGGAAATGACAAAGACGAAGCCAGGCTCGATGATACGCACATGCTTGGTGAAGCGAGTCACCAAGGACAGCAGGAAGGCGAAGATAACACCCACCAGAGTCCCCCCTAGACTCACCACGAAGAAGGACACTGTGAGAAAAAGGAATGAATTGTCCTTTGTGGTTGGTACTGTGAGTGAAACTGACCAGGTTGGCCAGTCATTCCTCATGGAGGGCTCCTGATAACTGCTCACAGCAATGCTGAAAGTTTAGTAAATGAGGCAACTTTGCTGTCTATGGAGAGTGTCTTGTCTTCAATTTTAGTACAGGAGGCAAAGGACAGAGACCATGTACACAGGAGACAGGACCCCATGGTAGGGAGCATTCCCTTGACATCTCTACAGCCTTGGGTCAGTGGCAAGATCTGAACCCTGTGTCCTTATACACTGTCTATCTGTCCTTGCTTAGGGAGACCTGGGGTTGACTGTCCGTATCCATTCTCTGAAGAACACACCCCAAGACCTTCATCCAATAGTGTTTATGTGGTGTTCTGGGAAAGGAACCCAGGCTGGTAAGGAGACACCAGGATAGCAGAAGCCCCAGGGATTCTGTTCTAAAGAGGAGACAAGCCTCTGTATTCTTTGACCACTATAAAACAGGCCAGGCAGGAACCCTCCCGATACATACCTATGCCTTTCACACATTCCACGCCAGTCACCTTGTCACCACCCAGCATCACAAAAGACTCAAAAACATTGTACAAGACCTAAGGGTACAGAAGACAGGAAAATATCTAATCAGCCCTGCAGCCATACTGATCCTTCCCTGTTTAGTGCCCCCTCTTTTCTGGATCTGGGCCCCAGAGTTGACACCTGAAACAACTAAAAACACTTTTAAAGCCAGCACAAAGTGACAATGGTCAACAGGAAAAGATCATAGGAACCAGAAAGTAGGATGTGCAGGTGAGAGGGTGTCCCAGATCCAAGGAAATAGGCCCAATCTCTGACTCTTATTCTGTGCTCTTGCAGACATATTCAAGGAACACTGAAAGAGCATGAACCATGAGGGCAGGAGGTAACCCTTAGTCCACAGGAGGCTTCAGGGCCACTGTGGCTCAGGAAGACTGAAGGCTACTTTCTGAGTTTCAGACTAGGTCTCAAATGGGCCATTAGAGCCTCCTGCACATACAGAAATCTGTTACAGTGCACCCTTCAAGAGAGCATAAGACATGGGAAATTTCTTAGGTACCACAGGCAATTTCAGAAGGCAGAAGAAACCAGACACACTTCCTCAGGTATCAGCTAAGTGTTCGGGCCCATTCTCACCAGTTAACCCCTCACCCCATCCCACAGATCTGTAGTCCATCTGGGGACAGGTTTTGAAATTTCCATAGCGCTGCACTGAAACAGCAGCAATGTTTATGTTTCATGAACCTGCTTCTTGTTACCAGGGTGAACACAACCTCATCCTCGTGGAGACCATATGCTTTCTCCACTGCATGGGTCTAAGGAACCCCAGATGCCATCAGGGGATTCTTGGCTGAAGGAGCTGAATGTGTTTCTTCCACTTAATGTTGTGCCCTGCCCACAATACCTCAGAATGCAGCTGTTTGATAGGAAGTCTTCAAAGAAGCAGCTAAGGTTAAATAAGAGCAATAGAGTAGATCTCGTTGTATAAGAAGAATGCAGGGCACAGACACACACAGAAGATGACCATGTGAGGACAGGAGAAGATGGCAGGCATCTGCAGGCCAGGGAAAGAGACCTCCAGAGCCAACTGCCATGCTTGGTTCTCAGCCTCCAGTCTTGAGCATTAAAACAATAAATCCTCACTGTTTAAGCCCCAGCGTCTGTGGTATTTTGTTATTGGTGAGCCCAGCAGATGAATGCAATTCCTTTAAGATATTTCTCAGGAACTAGCGTGTTGTAGCAAGTGTGGGTCCAAAGTTATAGTCCTCTGGGGGATGTAAATATAGGGATTTCAACAGGGCAGAATTACCTCCAAAGGCATGGAATGGGTGGGCCTGAGATTGTGAAAGAGATAAATTGGATGAAGCTGAGTTAAGGAATCAGAAGAAGGTCAGAGCCTGTCCTTCCAATTCATACCCCAAGGCTGCTGCACCAGTGAGCAGGGACAGATGAAGGACACACCCTGCAGGGTGTTGGACATCCTAGGTTGCAAACATGGCTGTAAACAAAGACCATGTGTAAATAGTATCCCTCTTTCTAGCTTATCTATCTGAGGCATATTGGTACTGCCCACTTGTCAATGTATCCTAGAACTTCCAAGCAAGTGAAATGTTCTGTAGGTAGCTTCCTCAGGGACCCCACCATCACTCACCACAGTCACTGCATCATTCAGCAGTGACTCTCCGAAAACAATGATGAAAAGAACTTCATTGACGTGGACTTCCTCAAACACAGCCAGCACAGCCACAGGGTCCACAGCAGCAATGAGGCTACCAAAAAGCAGGAAATCCAGAAGTCCAATCTTCAGGTCACCTGCAACAGATGTGGACCATGGTACAAGGGCTAGCCACCTGGATCACTCTACTAGGTCCCTAGGTGCTCAGAGGCATCAGGAATAAAGGATAGACACAACTCTTCCCAGGGCTACCCAGTGACAGAGAGAATCTGAGACTGGAGCTTGCAGCCAGACATCCCAAGAATGTGTAAGGCTACACAGTTCCCATGTTAGTGCTTCACTCTCTTTAAGCTGAGGCAGAACTTGCCATCCCAGGACCAAGGTATGAACCTTGGGAAGTAAGTGCCTCAGGTATTGAGTGTGCCCTAGGAAATAGTAGAGGGCACAGGACAGAGTGCTCTCTGTAGTGACTTGAATCCCATATGTCTGTGACTACTAAATTCTGCTGCTTCTAACAAGGAGCAGAGCCTTCTGGAGTTTCCATTTAGAAGTGGACCACACACTTGACTGCTACACCATATATGCCCTGCCCAGCTTTCCAGAGCAAACTAGTTTCAAGGCTACCCTAGCAGGGCCAGACTCTTGTAGAATCTTGACAGAAACAGAGTACATTCCAAAAACAAGCTGGTTCCCAGCAGATGTACAGTTCACTAAATCAGGACTGGCCCTCCTGCCTGGACAGTGCACCCATATTTGCCTTGTGCCTGGAACTGATAAGCTGCAAGACAGCTAGCCTGAGTTGACTCTCCCAGTAAGGATGAGTGAGCCCCAACCTTGAACTATGGACTACAGAGACTGACCACTGCCTAGGCAAATCTGGGTATACCATCAGCCAAAGTCACAGAGGAAAGGGAGCTCATGGGATCAGTACAATCTTTCTTGGTCAGCCTTGACCAGCTAGTTCCTAAAGGTGGAACACAGGCCAACATCATTTGTCTTTCATGGGGGAGTCTGTAGGCAGTGGTGTACAACAATGCTAGTTATTAAAAGACACTGCGGTATAACAATTCTTCATGGCTATAGCCTGCTAGAAAGATGGGCCTGGATGTCCCGGGAGAGTAAAATGCTCTAGATTTTGGTGACCATGCAGTTTCTGGTGTAAGCGTATTTGCCAAGGCTCAACTATTTAAAGGCCTGTGCTTACATCATAAGTCAGTCTGTTAGAGGCTTCTCTATGCACCCTAAAAACAGCTCCAGGAACATCACATTCTGGGATCTTATGGGTGACAAGACTTGAGTGAGGGCCAGCATGACCCTAGAAGGGTTATGGGTATTAGATTCCAGAAGTCCCTGCTCCATATCCCAAGACATCTCTCCAGGGCAGAGGCAGCCAGCCATCCTAGATGTGTCCCATCACCTTATGGTATCACCAGTGTGACCAGTAGTACCCCCTCCAGAGCAGGATGCCTATAGTTTTATAAGCCAGGCAGGTCCTTACCATTGGGGTCTCTAATGACGCAGGAACTCAAGGGAACTCCCTTTTAAAATGATAAGATCCCAAGCTATTGATAGTTCCTGGGTTTACTGGTCCCTGCTTCTCCTTGGTCTCTAGGATTTCAAGGGCCTCATTCACTCACTGAATGTGCCAAAGGGAAAGTCCTGACTCTGAGTCCTCCTGTGAACACCTACTCACACCTGCTCAGGAATCACCTGCTGTCTCTCAACTGGACAAAGATTCAGCACAGAGGGTGGAATGTTCCTGGGAGGTAACCAAGGCTAAGTGAAATAATCGCTAGCAGATTTGAGCAGAAACAGCACAAACTACTCAAGACTTTGGGGTACTCAACTCTGTAATTCACTCATGAGGCTAGGAGCTATCCATTTTCTCATCTCCTTCTTCCGTGGGGGTTGAACAGCTGGTTCACACCACACTGCCAACTATGACAGGAGTAAGAACAGCTGCCTATACACCTACCCATCCTGCTGCTCCGTGTGGTCACAAATCTGTGCTGAACATAACAAAACAGCCTCAGTTTGCAGATGTCCCAAAGAAGCATATTATAGACTGAACCTTCTTTCAAATACCAGGCTATTTACTTAAGTAGTCCCCAGAGATACTGCCCATCATCCTTAGCCCCAACCCTTCTATGACTGTGATCTGAACCCTTACCTTGGCTCAACAGAGTGACTTGGACTCACCCAGAGGGCAATATATAGACTTACCCATTATGCCACTGAGGTAAACACCATAGAGGGACAGTCCTGTGGTGGCTGCATTCCATATAGTGCCAATAACAGCATATAGCAGAATGGTGCCCAGGTTACCAAAGAAGAGTCGATTGGGCATGAAATACCCAGCATCCAATACGATGGGGGGCAGCAGGTAGAAGAAGAAGAGCGTGGGTGTGAGCGTGAAGGAAGCAATGTGGTCAGCTGCCCAGACGATGCCGCCCAGCACCAGGCCCAGAACGATGAGCAGAGCACTCTCAGGGACGATACTGGTTACCTTGTGGGACAGGTGAAAGACTGTGGGAAGGAAAGAGAGTCAGGGATATCAGATCCTATAAGGGACCACAATGACAAAGAGTAGAGCTGGTCCCCCAGAGGAATGGGAGGAATTGGGGGGAATACCACTACTAGCAAGGCATCCATGAGATCGAGGTAGTCACTGGTTTCTTGCAAGTTTGAAAATTGGGAAGTAAACTAGTTTCCACCTAGGGTTTTGAAGACCCTTCCTGTAGGACCCACTATCAGTGGTTCTCAGTCTGTGGGCTACAACCACCCAAACCATTGGAAAGCACAGATATTTACATTGCAGTTCACAACAGAAGCAAAATTATAGTTATGAAGTAGCAACAACAATAATTTTAGGGTCGGGATCACCACAACATGAGGAACTGTATTAAAGGGTCACAGCATTAGGAAGGCTGAGAACCACTGAACTAAATGGACCTCTTCCTAGGTGTCCACGATAATGTAAAGCTCTTCCGTCTCCCAGCCACCCACGACTGATGGTGGAAGAGAACAACATTGGTAATAAGCAGGTCCTTCTGGAGATGAATTGTTCCCACCCACAGCCGGCATACATGGATATAGACAAGACCAAGAGCTGGATAGAGCTCGGTCACACCAAGCCAGTGTCTCTACCTTGTGGAATCTCCATGTTCACACGAGGGTGACAAAGTATGTTCACCAGATGACAGAAACTCCCACCCCATGACAGACTCCACAGGTAGAGGCTACCTAGCAATTGAGAGGGAGCGACCTACGTTGGGCAGATGGACATCCCTTGCTTCCCAGGTAGGTGCCCTTGCCCCAATTTGATATTGATGTTTCTGAGGTTAAACCTGTTTCACTGCGGTCACCTTTAGGAAACCCAAGCTCCTCATGTTCCGCATGACTCATTTGGGGTCACGGCCATTTAGGAGTAGTAGCTCCTACAGCAAGGGTCTCCAGAAACCCAGGAAGAAAGACCACCCCTCTCCAACCCCTCAGGCCCCCCAGACTCCTCAGCCATCATCAACCCTGAAAGAGCTTGACAGGTGTTCAGCTCTGCCCTGTGAAGAAGCGCAGACATTTGGTCATGGATCTTGTGTCTGATTTGGACTCAAAAGAAAGGTGATCATGATTCCTATGCTAAGCCTGATTTGAACACAATTGGAATGATGACAGACAGGGCTTTCTCCTTTGGCTTAAAAATGTTTTATAGAATCGAATTCATTCACTGAGGATGTTATGTTGATGATATCTCTGAAATCTAAAAAAAAAATATGGAATACTGAGGGGACTTAAGAGGTGAGTGAACAGCCATGTTGCAGGACACCCCATGCTCTAGGACCTCCCCAGTGGTCCTGACAAAACACCAGGCCCTCCCCCAACGCCTTGGCTTTTCTAGCCAGTCAGCAGGGAATTTCCTGCAGGTAGACTCCCCCAAAACCCAACCACATCCAGTAGACCCTCCAAGGTACTAGCCACACCCTGCCTAAGAGCTAAGAGCTTGCTACAATACTGAGGGGACCAAGAGAGAGCACCAAGAGAGCGAACCAGGAGAGAAGACCAAGAGAGCAGGCTTATGGAGGCCTCAGAGTCATTCTGAGACAGACATTAACAGTACAAAGCAGACCAAGAAAAACTCCCAAACACTCAGACAGCCACTGTAAGATTGGACCAAGACACAAAGACACTGCCGGCCTCATTTGAAGGACGAGATGGGTAGGTGCCAATGCACGAATTCCTCCAACAACCTAAAAAACAACATGGTAACACCAGAACCCAGTAGTCACAAAACAGGAAGACTTGATCATCCTAACCCAGAAGGAGCAGAAACAAACAACTTTAAACGTAACTTTTTGAAAATGATGAAGACCTTTAAAGAAGAAATGAAAAACTCCCTTAAAGAAATGGAGGAAAAGACAAACAAGAAATTGGAAGAAATTAATAAATCCCTCAAAGAAACCCAAGAAAAAGCAATCAAACCCGGGAAGCAAACAGTTCAAAGTAATAAAGAAAACACAAACTGAGGGAATTCTGGAAAGAACAAATCTGGGTAAATGAACAGAAACTACAGAGACAAGTATAACTAACAGAATACAAATGATAAAGAATGAATCTCAGGTAATGAAGATACTATAGAGGAAATAGACTCATCGGTCAAAGAAAACATTAAATCAAACAAATTCTTAACACAAAACATCCAGGAAATCTGGGACACCATGAAAAGACCAAGCCTAAGAATAATAGGTATAGAAGAAGGAGAAGAACTCCAGCTCAAAAGAACAGAAAATATATTCAACAAAAATCATAGAAAAAAACTTACCCAACCTAAAGAAGTAATATCCCTATGAAGGTACAAGAAGCTTACAGAACACCAAACAGACTGTATCAAAAAAAAGTTCCCTCGCCATATAATATTCAAACACAAAACATACAGAATAAAGAAAGTATATTAAGAGCTGCATAGGAAAAAGGGCAAGTAACATATAAAGGTAAACCTATCAGAATTACACCCGACTTCTCAATGGAA
>LOEQ01004590.1:79893-92800 GCA_001685075.1 Bramus lutescens
ATAAAACAAAGTAAGATTTGAGAGAAAAAAGAGGAGAAAGGGAGAAAGGACAAATCTCCTCGTGGAAGCTGCACTGTGACACAGTGAGTCACGCAGGAAACCCTTTGCTCATACATTTTTTACATCCAGGTGTTCATTGCAAAGAATCTCTGGTCTGGTTTGAGGCCCTGATCTCTGCTACCCTATGGATGCTGGGCCATAACTGAGATCCCCTGGACATTCTGTTACTGCCCTGTGTCGTGGAGATCCTGCATCCCTGGGTCCACAGAACTGACCACTCCCTACCCCCATGCTCCAGAAGATCACAGATGAGGTGGATTTTGGGGTGAGCCAACATATAACCCTGGTTCTGGGCCTGGGTAGTTAGTTGCAGGGTTGGTCAGCCCACCAGCTCTCCCCTGTCTTCACCACCAGGGTGAGGTCTCCAGCATTGTCCTGGATAGTTCACCGGGTGCAGTGATGAACAAGGGGCAGGGGCAGCTCTCCTGCTTTCACATCTTCAGGATCCGTTCTCCCACATCTACACCTTCAGGACCAGCTTTACCGTGTAGAGGTACAGGGGCCACTCTCCTATAGCTGATGAGGGTCAGGGCCAGCTTTCCCATCTACCTCAGGCACTTATGGACTGAGGTGGAAGGGGAGGGCATCTTTCCCCAACCCGTGCGTACGACCACATGGCAGGTAAGTAATGGGGACAGCTAGCTCTCCCATGCTCACAACTTCAAGGGCGGCTCACCCACACCTCTGCCAACAGGGTTGACTATTGTGCTCTGCCCTGCAGGTACAGGGCCTGCTCTCCCCAGCGTTGCAGCTGGCAGCACTTTTAACCCCAGGGCCAGCTCTCCCTTCTGCCTCAGGCATTGATAGGCAGGAGGGAGGAGGGCTTGTCTCCACGGCCCATGCTGCTTCCAGACAGATGGGTAATGGGGACAGGTCTCCCCTGCTCACAACTTAAGGGCTGGCTCACCCACACTTCTGCCCATAGGGTTGGCTCTAGTGTGCTGCCCAGGTGAGGTTCAGGGCCTGCTCTCTCAAGAGGTAAGGGCAAGTTTTCTACTTCTGGTTCCTTCACTGGTTTCCCTTTTGTCTTTTAGGACCTATTGCCACCTTGCACAGCTCATATAAAGTTCGTTATTTGGAGGAAAAGAGTATCAGTTAACAGAAGGACAAAGTGAACTTTACTAAGAACTTTGTGAGTTTTGGTTACTTAACAAATTTTGTGCCTAACTCATTTTGTAGGGGACTCTTGTAAATATTTTGCAAGTAGTGCCTCATGTAGTGTTCATTACATGGATGGTAAGTTAGAATGTATTGTCCTCTTGTCTTACAGGAAGAAAAATGAAGGAGTAGAGAGGAGTGGTGGTTAATTTTGATTGTCAGCTGGACTGGGTTAAGAAAAGTGTAGGGCACTGATGAGGTATATTCTTGGGTGTGTTTGTAAGGGATTTCTTTCAGAACAGGTTAACTGAGAGGGGAGACATGATCTGTATGTGGGAGATACCATCTCACGGAGAGGGGTCCTGGGCTCAGTAAGAGTGGGGAAATGAGAGCCTCAGCTGAAATCCCAGATCCTAAAATGAAATATTTCCCTAACCACGGGTTTACTGGGATCCAATTTATTCTTCCCTTTCTAAGCTGAAACTATGTTTTCTCACATCTATCCTCTGTTTTTCCAAGTTCTTAGAACACGTACGATACCAAGCATGGCCTATTAGTTTACTCAACCATCTAGGAAACCGAGTGAGGAAAGATAAGTAGTTGTGGGTGGTTATTGATTATTTACTATGTGTCAAGTCTGAGAAAAAGGTGCTTTGATATTGTCTATTTATCTTTTCCTTCAGCCTACAAAGTGAGTTCTGTTTCATGCCTTTGGGACCTGCTGGCTGTGGTTGTCTCTTTTCCTAGCTGTTGAAGACCATGTTCTTGTTTATTGGCAAAGCTATATCAGATTTTTGTCTTGCACAAGTAGCATTCTTCACTGTTAAGAAGCTGTGAGATACCACTTATCGGGCATACTTTGATAAATTATTATTAAAATGTTTCTAGGAAAAAGGGAAAATAAAAAACTGAGGGCTCACATAAGCTTGGGCCAAGCCAAAGTTCAACTTTGAAGTATATGGAAGAGGCAGGACTTTTCCTCTGGACCACATCTGATCTAAAGTCTAGGGTGGAGACTCTGCTTTACATCGCCTTTACCATTTCCCTGGGATTTGTCCCTCTCAGAACTATATGCACAGACAGTACTGATTCTGCAGAATATTATTCTTCTAAAGTTGTGTATTCAAGTCATTTTAATATAATCATGCAAAATGTTTGCAATATAAGAGAACATTTGTTTTGCCCGTAACTGGACACCCTGTACAACGAACAGCGTTTCATAAGTGCCAACTTTTCTTAGAGAAGTTATAGAAAGAGGGTGTGAGAGGATTTACATAGGCTAAAGGGATTAGGGCATAGTACATATCATAGTCTTGTGGATTTGTTTAATGAGAAGCTTGGGTCTTCTATTGGATTGGTCCTGAAAGAAAAGAAATGGAGGATTGTGGCTAAAGTATACGACACATCAGTTTAGCAGGTGAAGATACCTTTACAGCTTTTGACTATTTGATATCTTTACAATATTCCTATATGGATTTTTCCTGTTTTTAAAGATAAATGATTGCTGTTCTGGAATTAATTCAGTTTATCTTGAAAGCAACTGAGATAATATTAGAATGATGGATGTTCCTAAAATATCCATATAGAAGATTAAATTAACTAAACCAGACCCTAAAGCTCATTTGATTTTATTAATCTTTATAACCTAAGTGACACCCCCAATCAGGAGGATCTTCTGTGCCTCAGGGACTGATTCTAATTGCCAGTTAATAAAAATGCCAGGGTATCCTTAATCAGCCAATTAACTGACCTAACAATTAGAATAGGGAGGGAAGGTGGGAGGGGTGGAGACTGGGAACAACAAGTCCATCAAGGTGCAGTGGAAATTCTCTAAGGGGTTCACGGTAGACACTCTTTACAGCGAAGTGATTTTCTTCTACCTTGACTACTTTCCCATTTGTCTTTCCTTTCTCCCTTCCCTGAAATTTATAATTGTTGGAATCCCTAATTGGCTGATTAGCAAATTTCAAGAAAGAAAAGAAGATGTTAAAGGAGGAGACAGAAGAGGAGGGAGAGTAGGGGGAGGGAGAGAGACAGGGAGAAAAAGAGGGTTAAAGATGTAAAGATTTAAAGAAACTTGGTTATTTACTTTCTAAAATGACATATATGTAGAAATAGTTCTCTTTAGCTAAGAGTTTATATGACATGAAAGCACCTTTTTCTCTTAGTTTCCTAGTTTATGAAGCCCACAGCATTAGCAAACAAGTTAAATGATAATATGAAAAGTCTGATATTAAGGATGCTAATTTTCACTAGAATATGTCTTCATGAAAAATCTTAATAGTAGTAAAACAAAAGTAGTAAAACAGCTGTCTTTATTGAAAATATATTTTTGACAGAATTAGATTTTTATTTGCTTGATAGTAATTATAATATACTCAGAGTACTTAAAAAGTATGCATATAGATAAAATTCTCTCACTTAGTATTTACCATTTTTAAATAGTATGAGAAGTTGATTATTTTAAAATAATCAAAATATTTTAAAAACTTAGAATTTGGGCTGGAGGGGGACCTTAGTGGTAGGCCAGTTGCCTAACATGTTGGAGGCCTAGATTCACTTCTCTCCAGATTTCCCACCAGATAATAGGGGTGATGGTAGAATAAAGTAATTGTCCAAAATTGTCTGTGCTCCAAAGCTCTCAGTTGCTGGGATTTTCTTTTACAAATGTAAGTGTGCATGCACTTGCACGTGCGTGCATGTGCACGTGCCCGCTTGTGTGCGTGCGCGCACACACACACACACACACACACACACTAATGTCAGAGAAGTTCAGGATTGATTTATTTTACCAACACGAATCTCAGAGTCATAAGTTTTCTTTAGATATTATGAATTATGTAATTCTCTTGTACTCTTATATTATTCCCCATTTGGACTTTTGTCACAAGTCTATGGAATTACAGCATTTTAGAGCTGGAATGAGCCTTAAACATCACCTACTGCTCCTCTTCTGATGAAAAGAAGAATCAGAAGCTTGCCTGGGAAAAGAGACTTGTCCAGGGGTCAAATAGGAAATTTTCTGGCTGAGCGTGGAGCAGGTCTCTGGATTCCCAGTTTTGTGTTCCTTTAGTCCTTCCAGTCTTTGCTCTATATAAATGACATCAAAGACCAGAAGACAAATGCCAAGTACCATATTCTGCTAGAGACTGTTGGAATGTGAAATCTGTGCACTCCAAGCCTGGTTGCATTCATTTTTAAATCATTCTTCAATGACCAGCCCAGAAGGCATATATCTTAGTTTTATTTTTATGAACCCCATCTTTCTTTCATGAATGTATCATTAACATGTCTTTTTTTTCTGATCTGAAAAGTTGTCAAGGGAATAATGGTGTCCTGAATTTGGAAATTGAAATGACTGTGGATCTATTGCTTTTAATCTGATGGCTGCTCTTTCAGTTTTCCAAGATTCTGCTTCAAATAATTGTTTCAAAATAGATCTATTGCTGTTATAAACACCTGAGCCGTAGCCAGTATATGCACCTTGGTTTTTATGGGTCTCTTTTGGAAAGATTAGATATTTCCTTTTGCTCTCTTTTTTTGCTTTGTTTTGTTTTCAGTGCAAATGCTTTAAAATTTATGTGTGTAGAAAATTGTTAGTTTTCTTACTAGGGACTGTTTTTTTTGAATGCAGAGGGTTCATCACAAATTACTTGTAAATCAGGATCTGATTAGGAAGTAATATATTCATCTGTAACTCCTGCATAAAAGTTATTCAAGTATTGTGACAAAATAAGTGTTGTTTACTTTATACATTTTGTGCAAATTCTAAAGATTTCATCTAACTTCAAGGCTCTCATGGAATCTCAGGGATTGTGGCTTGCCCACTGAGAGTATAAAAGCTGACTAAATTAAGTTGATTTGCCTGTGAAAGAAATGCTTCCATTATTCATGTCAGAAGCCTGTCACATCAAATTGAGGGAGTGGAGAAAACCCTTTTTTATCAACATTTAGAACCAAGAAAAACCAACCATTGAGGGCCTGAATTTCAATTGGGGAAAAAGTCAAGCTGAAAGAAGAGTTCAAAAAGGGGGGTGGGTGGGTATTTGTCTAATGTTGAAAATCAGCAGAGGAGATTGATTTAACTTTGGCTGAAACTTTTTTATATAGACAGACAGAATGAAACTTCTTAAAGCAGCAAGTAGTACATACAATCTTGGTGTCTTTCATGTGTAAACTTGTCAAAAGTAGTTAAGCTAATTCAAATTTAAATCTCCTTGAATTCCTATTCTTGGACTCTTAATTTGTTTATTTTAAAGGATTTAGGAATGCATTTCTTGGAGGTTACTTTTCAAACATTGATGAATGTATTTTGTTTTTCAGAGTTCAAGATTATAGGTTCTATTGTGGAATTACTCCTTGTAGTAATAAGAGAAGGAAGACAAGCTGCTCAAGCACCAGCTCCATGTTTGTATCAGGTATGCGAGCATTTTTCTCAGTGGAATCTATTGTACACAAGTACGCGCGAGTGCGCGCACATGCTCTCTCTCTCTCTCTCCCTCTCTCTCTCTCCCTCTCCCTCTNTCTCTCTCTCTCTCTCTCTCTCTCTCTCTCTCTCACACACACACACACACCAAACTTCAAATAAAAACCGGGTCATTAAGAGAATAACATGACTTGGAACAATAAAGGGAGGGCCATTCTCCAAGACAAAACATCCTCATACAGTGCTAGTTTATTTTAGGATGATTATTTTTTTATTTGCCAGGATAGTGAATTTTGGTAAATGTTTATTACTGGAAAGACTAACATAATGTTGGAAGATTTATTTTATTGCAATTTTTGTAAGAAACTTGATATTTACACCTTTTTTTTGCAGTGTTTGACTTCTGTCAGCATAGGTATTTTAAATGCTCGTTTGCCTTATTGCAATCATCATACAGTTTAATATGACTCACTTGACTATATTTCTGTCATCATTACCTAAGTGCAAGCCTTTGACTTGATTTTTGACAAACAAAATCTTTGGGGCAAAACCATTACAAATATAGAATATAATTTTTAGATACATTTTTACCTAAGGTTTGTTCAGAATAAGTATTCCCAAAACTGTTGAAAGATAATTTAAATTGCTTTAAGGAATTCCTCGTCCTTCTAAAAAAAAATCTGGAATTCTGTTAAAGGAGCAGCAGATATCTCCCAAGGTGAGAGTTTTCTAGCTCCTCCCTCTACGATGAGGCACAGGATGCTTCCTCCATAACTGTGGGTAGTGGAAATAAAAGTTGGCTTGCACAAAACTAGCTGCTTCTCTGAGAGACTGCAGATATGTACAGGTTGAAGATGGTGGGGACAGAGAATGAAATAGAGAAACGATTGTACTGTGGAGGGCAGGGAAAGACAAGGATTAATGGGGAGCAGAATTGTATTTCGGTGAATGCTGCTAACAACGGAGCTATGAAGCAAGAGGGTGAAATGGGGTGGGAGAAAGGAATACGGAGGGCTGTGAATGGGTAAACTAGAGCACTGTGTCAAGGCATGGAGTGAATAGCTAATTTACGGGTATTTGCAAAAGTACAAGCAAACAAGATAACAAAAACAACATACCAGTTTGACCAGTGCTGGTTTTAGACCCTGAATCCACTAGAGGTCATTCCTTTTGTTTATTGCCCCATCTTTATTTCCTGGCTGCTCGTATCCAACTATGAGAATATGGACTAATATCTGCTGAAACAATTCAAACAGGCATGCAACACAGCAGAGGGTGACAATTGTGACTTCAAGGTTTTCATTTTCTTTCGTATGAGATGTTATCATTTAGAGACATTTTGCAAATTCTGGCAATATTATTTTTGAAAGAATGAAATTCGAATTATGTCCAATCATAAAGTGAGGAAGGTAGAGCTGAGAGAATGTTTAGATATTAGATAAATATATCCAGCCTTACAAATGAGAAGATTGGCAGCAGAGAGAGGAAGATGGCTGTTTGGATTCACCATTGGAACTCAATGTTCTTTTCTGATTTCTAGGCCACCAAACTTCCCACTGCTTCATACAGTCAACAGGTGTATTTCTGCCCCACTTTATATAAAACAATCCTAAAATGGATCATGCTAAATAGGAAGGATGGGCCCTGCACCTTCAAATGTCAGAGATAGCTGTTTACAGACCCTATGTATAATAATCTTGATCATAGCCATTTTCAACTTTTGTTCATTCATATTTTATATTTATTTTATATGTATATGTATAGTTTTATATATTACATATATATGTATGTGATATATGATATGATGCATGTTACTTTCTTCCATCCAGCTTGAAAGGACAATGAGAATTGTCTGAAGGGTATTACCACTAATTTTAATTTAAAATTTGTAAATTATTGCATATGAATTATGAAAGTACATGTACATCATATAAAAGAAATAAGAAAGCCAACAAAGAGCACATGCAATGGTAAGTGAATTCTCCAGTTTCTATATTATAATCTCACTCTTCTAAATTTTCACTATGAACAGTTGCTTGTATTCCAAACTTTAAGCATGGACGACACACATTTAACATTTATTGTAGGTTGGATACTACTTTTTATGGTATTCTTGTAACTCAGTAACATTTAGTGATTATATTTTACTGTGATTTTAAATAAATTTACCTTATCATATTGTAGTATTGATTAAAGATAAATTGATTGCACTGATTTTGATAAAGGTGAATATCTTTTGTGTCTTCGTATTTAATAGCACTCCTCTGGAGACTGCTTACCATTTTCTGTTTATAAAATTATTTTAAAATCAAACACACATAAACTTTTTGTATTATATATACAGCTATATTATATATAGCTGTAAATATTTATCATGAATATTACAAATGTTTCTTGTCACTTTTCTTTCACTTTTGGAAATATCTTTTAGTCCTATGTAAAGTTTAAAAAAATTGTATATAAATATAATTTTTAGGTTTTTATTGTTATTTGATGGCCTGTAACAAAGATGGGGCAGCCCAAGTTTAAACAACAATAACAATTACAAATTACTCAGGAATAAGTAAATTGGAAAAAGCATGAGTTCTACTATGAAATGTACAAAATTCTAGTGAAAAACAAGAAAGAGGAAATAAGTGTGGCATAGGTTTCTCAATTTAGTAGAGATGTTAGTTCTATTTTTAAATCACCTATAAATTTACTGGAGCACTACTCAAAATTCTGTTTTTCTATCTTGTAGATAGAAATTTAGGAAACACTTAGATAAACACTTAGAAACAGTTGTTTCTTCCTATAGACTATGTGCTGAGCACTGGGTAGGGACTACACATTAAAATCTTTGACTTCTTTAATTCTTGAGTATTTGTGTTTGACACAGGTCTTACTCTGCTATGCAGTTTTGCCCTGTTACTCTTGCCTGATGAGTGCACTCTAGGTAACGACACTGACTAACTTTTATAATGGTGTAATTATTATCCTAGGAAAATTTATCCCTGCCATCTGTAATCAGGCAATGAAATTTGGTCCAAAGACGCCTGTGTATACAGTGGACTACCATCTACCTTGCTCTTTTAGGAAACTGGTACATAACTAAAAGCAACTGAGCCTCAGCCAATTGTAGCAACCAAACTCTCAGCCAGTCTTATACAGTAATACCAACTCACGTCCGAATAAGGCAAACACACCCAGTTGGACCAATGCAGTAGTTGTCTGGTCATTAATACAGATTGAGTTTGGGCCCTTTTGTCTTTGCTCAGAATGTTGCCTGCATTTAAAACCCTTTCTTTTTTCTATTTTTCCCCTTAGGGTAGGGTGCAAATGGGGAGCAAATCCAGGGCTTTTGTAGTAGACAAGAATAGTACACGACTTTTTTTGTTTTTGGCTTAAATAGATTTTGTTAAATTTAAACAGTCTCATTAAAAATAAAAGCCAGTGCTATTTTTATAAATGGTGAGATTAAGACACAGAAAAAGTGACTTCCTAACTACACAAAACTTTGGTAGGACAAGAGCTCAAACTTCCCCTCTCTTCTCCAGCACCCATGCTATTAACCTAAGTACTTTGCAAATACAAGTACAAGATGAAAACCTTAAAACTGTGAGAAAGGGTCTAGAAGAGTGGGTTGAGGCTGTAGCTCGGTTGCTAAGTGTTTATCTAGTATTCACGGAATTCCTAGGTGATGCCCAGTACTGTATCAACTGGACACAATGGCCTGCATCTGTAATAGCAGGGACGAGAGGCTTGACGTGGTTAGTTTCCGTCAACTTGACACAAACTAGACACACCTGGGAAGAAAGACTCTTAATTGAGGGATTGCCTTTGTCAGATTGACTTGTGAGCATGTCTGTGGGGAGTTTTCTTGATTGCTAATTGATGTACTACGGCCGAGACCACTATGAATGGCTCCCTCCCTATATAGGTGGGCCTTGACTGTATAAGAGAGGTATTTAAGAAAGCCAGAAAGCAGCAATTCTTCCACTGTCTTTACTTCAGTTCTTGCCTCCAGTTCCTTGACTTCCTGCTTTGGCTTCCATTGATGATAGACTATAACCTGTAAGCCAGATAAATCCCTTCTTCTCCATGTTGCTTTTTAACCAGTGTTTTATCGCAGCAAGGATACACAAACTAGAATAAGGCTTTACTAATATCTCACATTATGGTACAAATTTAATATATTTCTTTTTCTTTAATTAAATTAATTTCTATGGCATATATTATTTCAGTTTAACACTTTGTTTTCTAATATAGCATTTTAAACTAAATGTTCACTCATTTTGAGTGTTCTTTGGGTAATGACTAGAAGTAAAACATTTAAAATTTTATTTTTAATTAGTTTAGTCTGAGAGTTTTTGTTTAATAAAGATAATCAGCCATTTGCAATTACTATCATTTTATCTGATGTTTATTCCTCCCATATCCATTGTTATTTTTTTTGAGGCAGGGTTTCTTTGTGTAGCCTTGGTTGTCCTGGAAATAGCTCTGTAGACCAAGCTGGTCTCGAATTCACATTTGTGGTGCTAGCTGGTAGGCATGCTAGAATGCCCTCAGCCCTCTGCCACTGAGTTACATTTCAAACCTTATATATTTCTTCATTTATTTATCTTTTGAGACAAAATCTGTGTCCAGGCTGGTCTCAAACTCCCTGTATAGCTGAGGTTGTTACTTGGATCCTCGTGCCTCCACCTTCTAAGTTCTGGGATTACAGGTATTTGTTATTGTGCTTAGTGAATGTGGTACTGATGAATGAACCCAGGGCTCACACATGCTCGGAAAGTACTCTGTCAAGCGAGCTCTATCTCCAGATCTCTTGTTATATTTATTATGTTTTTAGTTTATCTCTTCCTTCATCTCCCTGTTATTGATAAATTAATTTGGAAAATGAGTTCTAGGTTTTTACTACACTTTCTTTTTAAAAAGACATTTTTATTTTATGTATATGAATATTTGCATGTATGTATGTGTATCATGTGTGTGCCTGGTGCCCATGGAGGCTAGAAAAGGAGATGGTATCTTAGGAGGTCATATCTCCTGAAGCTGGGCATTGCAGATGGCTGTGAATTATTATGTAGGTGCTGTGAACCGAACCCAGATTCTCTGCAAGAACAACAAATACTCTTAACCTCTGAATCATCTCTCCCACCTACTTTCTTATTATGGATTTTTCCTATTTCAAGGAATATTTCTTGAGGCCAGTGGCATAGCCCTGAGGATAAAGGCACTTGCTGTTAAGTACAGTGACGTGAGTTTGATTTCCTGGAAGGGAAAGAGAGAACTGACTCATAAGTTGTTATCTGACCTCCATACGCACACCAAGGCACACATGCACTGGCCCCGGACAATAAATAAAGACATAAAAGAAAAAATTCTTGATTGAGACAAATTTTCTTAAGACATACTAACAAGTGTTTTGTGTTGATCTAAAAGTTTACTGGTTTAATTGCTTATCATTCTTTTTGCTTTATCTTTACTTTTACATGTTTATTCAGATTTAATATGTTTTGCTAGAAATTATCAGTGTATATTTTTAACTTATTTTCAGACAGTTGGGTAGTAAATTCACCAATTTTGCTTTATCTCTTTTTATATTTAAAAATAAATTACATATATAATGATATTTAATTTTACAAGCATTGTCAGCCAAATGGATTTTTTTTGTAAATTATGACAAAAATACCATCTGAATTTTAGCTGCTCAGAGTAATACTGTCATGAACTTTCCCATACAACTTTTTGGTGTGCACATGTGCTTTCAATTCTACTGGCTATATACCTAGGAATGGCATTTTGGAGTCATCTAGCAATTCTGTGTTAAACCCTTTGGCATCTTTCCAGACTGTTTGCCAAAGTAGCTGCTCTATTTCACAGTCCCACCAGTAGTGAGTGAGTGTCACACTTGTAGTTATTGCTTTTTATTGCTTTTTAAAATTAGACTCATTCCAGTGGCTGTGAAGTTTATGTTGTGATTTTGATTTGTATTTTTGCTTATGACTAATGGTGTTTAGCATCTTTTAGTTTGTTTTATTTTGTTATATTTTATTTTTGAGAAATGGTCTGACTTGGAATTCACTGTGTGTCTGAGCCTGGCCCTGAACTCATGTTCCTCCTGATTGTACCTCTCAAATGCTAGAATTTCAGGTACGTGACCACAGGCATATCTTGAACAGTTTAAATGAGTCTATTGTTCATTCCAGTATTTTTTTCTGGAGAAATGCTTATTTAGATTCTTTATCATTTAAAAATTGTATGTCTGTTTGTTACTGAATTGTAATCATTCTTTTCTAAGTCACCTTAAAAAAGACACCTGATTTGCAAATGTTTTTCCCATTCTCTGGGGTTCTCTTTAATTTTATTATTATTATTATTATTATTATTATTATTATTATTATTTTATTTTTTGATCCTATCATTTAAAGCATAGATGGTTTTAATTTTGGTTAAGTACAACTTATGTTTCTCAGGGTAGGAGAGATGATTCACTGCTCTTGACCTGAGCTCAAAGGTCCTGAGCTCAAAGGTCAATTCCTAGCACCCACATGGCAGCTCACAACTGTCTGATGTCCTCTTCTGGAATGTAGATATATGTGCAGACAACTTACGTTTCCCTTTTGTCATTTATCATATTGGTGTTCAGTTTAACAAGTCATTGCCTAATCTAAGACCGTGAAGACTTTTATTTAGTATTTTCTTCTAAGAGTGTTACAGTTTGGGCTTTTATACTTAGATCTTTGACCAATTTTGTGTTAATTTCTGCATATGCTATCTGGAAGGGTCTTCATTTCTTTGCATGTGGACATTCAGTTCTTAAAGCACAATTTATTGAAGAGATTTTGCTTTCCTATCTGAATGGAAACAGAGGAGGAGTGGATGGGGAATGGGTAGAAGGGAGGTGGGGGGCAGAGGGGATGGGAAGAGAGGAGGGAGAGGGAACTGCGGTTGGTATGTAAAATAAAAAATGCATGATTAAAAAATAAGAATAAAGCCAGTTGACTAGACCTAGAGATGTCACTCGCCAGAGAACATTTATCTCGTGCACAGAAGGTCCTGTTTCATCTCCAATATCCCTTCACAAAATGTCATTTGGCAATAGATGGATTGGTTGAATTTTGGACTCAATCCAGTTCCATTTATCTCTATGCTTATCCTATGCCGGCATGCATCATGTACTGCTTTTGGTTTCTGAAGTTAGGAAGTGTGGCTCCATCGACTGCTTTCCTCCTCAAGATTGCTGTGGTTATACTGGATTCCTTCCATTATTTTTAGGGTCAGTGGTGTATGAGGGTCATCTGTCTATGTGTTACTTTCATTGGTTAATAAAGAAACTGC
>LOEQ01004591.1:0-18369 GCA_001685075.1 Bramus lutescens
AGGAGGAGGAGGAGGAGGAGGAGGAGGAGGAGGAGAAGGAGAGGGAGAAGAAGGAAGAGGGAGAAGAAGGAGGAGGAAGAGAAGGAGAAGGAGAAGAAGAAGGAGGAGGAGGAGGAGGGAGGAAGGAAGGGGGAAAAGAAGAGGAAGCAGAAGCAGAAGCAGAAGCAGAAGCAGAAGAAGAAGAAGAAGAAGAAGAAGGGAAGGAGGAGGGAGAAGAGGAGGAGGAGGAGGAAGAATAAGAAAAAGGAGGAGGAGGAAGAGGGAGAAGAGGAAGAAAAAGAGAAAGAAGGAGGAAGAGGAGGAGGAGGGAGGCGGAAAGGAAGAGGAGAAGGGGAAGAGGAAAGAGGAGAAGAGGAGGAGGAGGAGAAGGAGAAGAAATAATGAGCAGGGTCATCTTAAAAGCTATGTCCTCGACCGAGAACTCTACGTCGATGTGGAACCCACACGCCCCACCGAAAGTGTAAAGAGTCATCACGGTTGATGACGAGGAGAGCACAATGTCTCAGGAATCCGGACCCACCTCCTGAATCCCAGACACAGTATCAAGTGGGCCTCTCCTAACAGATTCCCGAAACCCTCACGCATGGGAGACTTCCACCAAGAAAACATGAGTGAGCTGAGATTATTGAAGGAAGGGTGACACACAGAGTAAGACAGAGTTATCACCATGCGGTCCACTCTACACAGGACACAGGCACCACAGACTGCCTCTCCCAGCCGGCCCACAGGATGGCCTAACCAGATTAAGAACCCAAGGGTCCCAACCCCTAATGCCACAGGCTACACAAAGGTGCAGTTCATTAAGGGTGCAGTTGCCCAGTATGGAGGTCTGAGCTCCTTAGAGTTGAGCATATATATGTCTAGGGACGGTGCCTGGGCCAAGGAAGCAGGAAGGGCAAGGCTCAGTTGGGGCTCTACAGCTAGCTCTAGAGACTGTGCCCATTGCCACAGAGGGCCATATGGTCACTGGTCAAGACTGACTGGGGTCAAGAGAGGAGGGGAAAGGGGGCTGGGCTGGGATGGAGGCCGCGGGCATGGAGCGATGGCACTCACTGTGTATTCTGCATGCTTTTTTCCATACCATTTCATCCACTTCCTGAACTCTCGGTCCATGGTCTGAGGAAAAGAAAGCACACAATGTTATAAACTCAGGAAGGCTGAGGCGGTGGAGGGTCCACAAGCTCTGCAGGATCACACCAGACAAGATACTGATGCCTATCTACAGCGACCCTGCTGTGGAGCACAGTGGTGGGGGACACCCAAAGGATGGGGGCTATGGGATAGTCAAAGGTTCCCAATCCTCCAACAGAGCCCCAAGATCAAGAACCTGAACCCCACCCTGGGAGGAATAGATGGGGTGTCCACAGGAAATATGCACCCTCTCAACTCATAGGAGCTCAGCAACATTCTCTCTCCAGGAAGGGGTGGCCATGTCCTACCAGGAGAGCAGAATGTGCTTATCATGAAGCTCTGCAGAGCCTACCACGGACACAGGCACTCTGCTCGAAGGTGCTGGGTGTCACAAACACAGAAACACTTGGCCTAAAGGAGCTCTACCCAGACACAAGAGCCTGAAGCACCGTGCACACGTGACTGCTCACCTCTGCGTACTTGGCTGGGATGTCCGCTTTCTCCACTCCGTAGTGATGTTTGCAGTTGGTGGCCGCAGCAACCTGAAGGACAACCTGCCCCACACCTTCAGCCAGAGAGACACAGGTCAGAGTCTGTGTGGCCCCCACAAAGACCAGTGGCCTCAGCCACATGACAATGTCCCTTGGCATCAGAGAAGAGACCATTAAAAAGCACAGACCTCCCAGCAGAAGATGTTTGCACCACTTTACAACCCACAATGCGATCTGTGAACCTGCAACCTGCCTGCTCCTGTGTGGGAATGGCAGCACAAAGCTTAGCAGTCCCCAGGAAGTCACTTCTTCACGTAAGTCACCCCCTGGGCCAGCTAGCACCCTGAACCTAACAGGTCTGCTCGAGGATGGGAAACAAAGTAAGAAATCCAGAGGCTATAACCACCAGCAACTGGCACCTGCAGGCCCTACGCAGGGAAGTCAGGTCTGCCAACACTGCTTCATGGCATCAAGGGTCAAGCCTCTGAAGATGACCCTACACGTGGCAGGCCAGTTTCACATTTGAGATGGCACATACATGCCACCTGATTTTCTATGTTGGGAAGTGTTTTCCAGTAACAAGCAGCTCAGAACCATAGAGTAGAGAAGCCAGGAGACATACCACACAGTGCCTCAGGAGACATAAAGCCTGGCCAGGGGCATCCCCTCCTCAGTTTAGTAGGGTGAGCCCCAAAGCTACAGTGCCTCGGGAGGGGCTCTGAAAGGTAAGGGACCCAGGGGGCTCAACTTCCAGGGTTGGACCAGCAGCTTCTAAAAGAATTGCAGGTGTAGCTGGGGCTTTTTGAGCCTTTACCTCACACCCATGAGGTATGGGAAATAAGTTCCATGCTGGACAGTTTTACGTCAACTTAACACAAGCTAGAGTCATCTGAGAGGAAAAAGATAATGTTTCCATAAAATCATATTGGAGGCAAACTTAGGGCATTTGGAATTCTCTCTCTCTCTCTCTCTCTCTCTCTCTCTCAATTTTCAAGACAGGGTTTTTCTGTGTAACAGTCCTGGCTGTCCTCTATAGATAAGGCTGCCCTTGAACTCACAGAGATCCTCCTGCCCCTGCCTCCCGAGTGCTGGGATTAAAGGCATACAAACCACACCTGGCACATTTCATTTCATTAATTAGTGACTGATGGGCAAGGGCCCAGGCCAGGGAGGGCCCAGCCCATTGTAGGTGGGGCTATACCTAGGCTGCTGATCCTGGGTTCTATAAGAAAGCAGGATGAGCAAGCCATGTGGAGCAAGCCAATAAGCAGCATCCTCCATGGTCTCTGCATCAGTTTCTGCCTCCAGGTTCCCACCCTGTGTGAGTTCCTGTCATGTGGAAGGATAAGACAAACAAACCCTTTCCTCCCCAGGTTGCTTTAGGTCATGGTGCTTCACCGCAGCAATTGAAACCCTAGTGGATACCATCAGAACCACAGCCAGCCATGCAGGCAGTCCAACAGCCCTACGTGTGAACAGAGGCCTTAGGAATACTACTCTGGTTGAGAACCCCACAAGCCAAGACCCATGGGGTCATAAGAAGGTTCAGGGGCTGTAAGGAGCCAGCAGGATTTAGGGTGGAAGCCCTGAGCAGGAGCACTAGTGGTACCAGAAGCCTCAGCTAAGCCAGTGTCCACCCTAAAAGGTCTTAAGAAGTCCCTTGAGCATTCATGTGCAGCCAAGGGTGCACTGAGAGCCAAGGACAGCTCAAAGACTGCTACAAGACACTCACCACTGCCCAGGTCTACAAACAGGTCATCCTCGGTCATCTTGATCTCGTCGATCATCTGGGCGACCAGGTCGAAGGAGGTCTCCCCATACACCTCAGGGGAAAAGGGCTCGTAGTTGTTGAGCTTCTCAGGGTCAGTCACAGAGTGGTTGTACACCTGCTGCAGGATGTGCCGCAGGAGCCCATTGGAAGGTCGAGTATTTAGCTTCATGGGCTGTGTGGTGCCCTTCCACTGGGGACAAGAGTGGACATGACCCATTACACTTCACAGCAGGCAGCAGCACCTGCCTGAAACCTTAAACTTGGGAGGTTGAAGCACAGGGAATACTGTCAGTCCAAGGCCAGCCTGGACTACATAGTAAAATCCTGTATCAAAAAGGTCACCATGTGGTGTGGTAGCAGATGCCAACAATCCCAGCAGAGGCAGACAGATCTCTGAGTTCAAGGCCAGCCTGGTCTACAGAGCAAGTTCCAAGACAGCCAGGGCTGTTACACAGAGAAACCCTGCCTCAAAGCTCAGTGGTAAAGAGCCTACTGAGGCAGTCCCGAAGACCACAAACAGAAAACAACACATAGCAGCGTGAGTGCGCCTATGAGTGCACAAAGCTAGTTCTGGCATCCAGGCTTCTGTTGGACCCCTCCATGCCAACTCAGGCACTCCATCTGTTACTCACATAAGGTCAACTCCAGCTGGACCTCGTAAGCGTCCTGGCCTAAGCCCAGTCCTGGAGTCCCAGGAGCCCTTCCTGACTCTAGGCTCCCTGGCAGGTATACCTCCTCCCAGGACATACCTCAGACTCTCTAGCCTTGGAGCAGGGTCTTGAACTTTCTTGAACACAAAAAAGCAGCGAATAGCTGCAAACTCCAACTGCAATCTCAGGCTGGCCTTGAGAGTACACCCTGGCACACCCTGGCACTCATCTACTGATCTTAGCCACCAGATCAAATTCCTTCAGGGGAGAAGGGCTCAACCCCTTGGTCTCATAGCCCTGGACACTCTACCAGCCATAGCGCTGGGACAGGATGTGATGAGACGGGATAGTCCATCTGAAGGGGCCAGGGGCCACGCCTCTTGCTGCCCCACAGGAGCCCTAATGCAGCTGATACAGCTGGTGTTCCTCCAGTACAGAGGGCAGGACCAGTGCCCAGTGGGCCATCACTGCAGAGCTGCATGAGCGTCTTAGATCAAGGAACCATAAAGCTACCCTGTCCCAGCCCAGCCTCTCCACACAGCCCCATCTTCCACAGAGTGTTCCCTTACACCACAGATCCCCATAAGGGCCCAACACCTGCTAAAAGCCCCACTGCCCCTGTGCCTTCTAGAAAGACCACTCCCTGGGTGCTCAGTGGTCAAGCTCTGCTGCCTGCACCCAGTTTGTCAGCTAAGGTGGGCAGGTGGAGCACAGCTTTATGCAGCTCTACTGTGAGGAGAAACACAACCCAGCAGGTGGAGCATGGCTTTATGCGACTCTATTGTGAGGAGGACACCCCCTCCCAGCAGGTGGAGCAGACTAGAAAATATTAGAGCAGAGGCCAGAGGCTCAAAGACAGCAGCAGGGCAGAGGGAGGCAGGCTCCCAGTTCCAAAGGGTGCTGACTGTCTGCACCTCTGCTGCAGCACGCAGAGATGGGCAGAGATGCAATGACCCCAAGAAGCTACTTGAGAAGATGGCTAGGGTAGCTGGGGCTTAATGTACTGCCACACAACTCTCCTGTCTCATCATGCCAACTGCCCTCCCCACCACTCTTTGACAGCAACCAGGAGGTCCTAGTGCTTGGCTGCCCTGGGAGGTCCAGGAGTCAGCACCATGCAAATGCACAGGGAAGATTGAACAACCTCACAAGTGTGGAGCCACCTACCAGCTGGTGGATGCTGTCGATGGCTCGGTTGTACTTGTCACACAGCCTCTGCATGCTTTCAAAACTGAGAAAGAAAAGAGAGGAAGTGTTAGTGGGCTGCAAGTGCCCAGCTTTCATAGACTTGAAGGGCTGCGCAAAGCCTCTAGGGAGGCATGGGACTCCAGAAGTACCAACATGGCAGGCCAGCAAGAGGCTGCATGCTGAGACAGTCTCCAGCCACAGGACCAAGTGCAAAGGTAGTCTGGACAGGTCTATATCCATGTGTCAACTCCATGGTCAGAACATGTCACTAGATGAGGAACTCAAGGAAAGTCACTATGAAGTCTGGACTAGGGTTGGGGAGATGGCTCAGCAGGTAAAGTGCCTGTTGCCGGGTGTGAGGTCCTGAGCTCGAGCCCTCAGAAGACATCGGTGGTCCTATGTTTCTAAGACAGAAAAGGGTGAGCTGGCATGTGTATCCAGGAAAACCAAAGGATGGTCTCAAACGAGGCGGAAGATGGACAAGTCACGACTTCCCTGTCCTCTATGAGTGTTGTGCTGTGCGCACTCACACACACACACAGAGAGAGTGAGAGAGAGAGAGAGAGAGAGAGAGAGAGAGAGAGAGACTAAAGAGGTGACGGAGTACAGGCCTTTACATGGAAACCAACAAACCCAAAGGAGCTCGGCAGCAGTCTGTTCCCTACAGAACCTCTGAGGGCCACCCTCTCTCCTACATAGCACTCACTGCTTTAGAGCACTTCTAGGCATCTGAGCTACTGAGAAGGAGTGTCTGAGAAACCCTGGCCCTCAAGACAGAGATACGCAGATCTAGTCACCCTGACAGGTGCAAGGCAGACAGGGCTATACAGCGAGATGTCTTCAAAAGAGAAAAGAAAGCAGAATTGGGGTTGAAGAGGAGGCTCAGTGATCAGAGCTCTCACAGAGGATGCAGGTTGTATTCCTAGTACCCACACGGTGACTCACAACCATCTCTATCTCCAGCTCCAGGGGACATGACTCCCTCTTCTGACCCCTGTGGGCACTGCTCACACACAGGACACAGACATACAAGCAGACAAACATTCACACTCAAAATAAAAATAATATGAAAATAGGTTTTTTTTCTTTTTCTTCTTTCTTTTTTTTTGTTTTTCAAGACAGCCCTGGCTGTTCTGGAACTCGCTCTACAGATCAGGCTGGCCTTGAGCTCACAGAGATCCACCTGTCTCTGCTTCCCTAGTTCTGGGATTGAAGGCACACACAGCCAAATGAAATCTTTTAAAAAGGAAACAAGCAGAGTGTCAAGGAATGTGTGGGCAGAAGAGCCCGTCAGTCTCTGAACACCACGTGCAGGAATCTGTATCTTCCGAGACAGGCCTGGGGAAGGATGGCTCAATTAGGAACTGCCTCTGGAAAGACTCCTGCACACTTTGAGCACTAGATGAGAAATATACCTAACTCCATTTTGAAGGAAGGAGCCATTATGTTTCACTTTTAAAAATAAGTTTCTATTTACTGTGAGAGTTGAGTTGCTGCTCTGTTTCCTGGAACCTGACCTTCCCCAACCCATGATCTTCATTTGTTTATTTAGAATACCCTTACCTTCCCTGACCCTCCCCACCCCCCTTAATTACATAATGACCATGGGATTTTTTTTAAATGTCTCTTTGTATTTCCTTCTTGCCCCATTGTTTCCCTTCTATAAATCTATGAGTGATTTTATTCCTTAAAAAGGGTCTAAGAGGTGGATTAGGGGCTGCCTTCTTTAACTTGACTTCGGAAGCAGTTGCTGGCCAGCTTTTGCGTGCACTATAATAAAAATCAAGCTTGCTTCAAAATTAGCCCAAAGTGGTCTTATTCTCACTATTGAGATTAATACAGGCAACAGAAGCATAGTTCTGGGAACAAGGGACCACTCCATCCCTATATGCCCAGGAGCAGGGCCTCTGGGGCACTATTATACACAGCCAGCTTCCTCCCCACTGAGGCCCTAGCACTCCAGCATGCTACAGTGTGAACCAGGACGGGCCAAGTCAGTGTCTTACACCTTTCTATCCCAGAAGAGACCCAGGCAGGACAGAAGCATGGCTCCCAGACTGAAGGTACTACGGAAAAGCCAAAGCACACACAACTGCAGTCCAAGCTATTTATGAATTGAGTCTCATGAGCCCAGCAGTTTGAGGTCAGGCTAGGTAAGGTAAGAAGCCCCACTCTATTATTAATGGGACTGAGAAGTCCACATGCAAGGCCCTGGTCGCATTCCTCGCATGGCAAAAGAAAAATTCCTAGAGGTCTAGGAACTTCTGGAGTATGAACTCAAAGGCAGTGAGACGGGGCCCACCCCAACTCCACAAGGACAGAGGCCCCTGCCCTGGTCACCCAGCTGTCTACCTGTCCTGATCATACACCAGAAAGGTAGGTTTTCGTGCCCTGTGGGTCCAGAGAAGGGACCTGTGGCCCAGGAAGGCTCACACACCCAGATGCTAGGCCCACCCAGAAGACTGGTCCAAGGTCACCAAGGTTGACCAGCGTCAGGAATCCTTTCTAATAATGAGGTCAGAGGTCAAGCGAAGCTTTGCAGGCAGAATCTGGAATGAAGCAGGCTCTGAGCAGGAGGTGGAGCCTAGGTTGGCCTTTCTCAAAGGAAAATAAACCCCACACCAGGCAGCATTCCAGGGATGCCGTCTCTTCTCCACCCATTCTGTCCAGGAGGAGAGGGTGTGGGCAGAGACTGGCCTCACCCACACCTACTTACAGTCAGGGCTGAGAACAAAGGTAAAGTTGACCCTGGCAGGACCAGGACCCACTGCTGTAAAAAGGCCCTTAGCTCCCTCACCAGCCCTGCTACTTTCCCATGCATCAATTCAAGTTTGTTCGGTGTGAAGTTCCCAGGGATGGCCTCACTCCACCAGCTAGATACATACTTCTACCAAAGCTTCCTGGAAGCTTTACACAGATGGTTGACCAGGGTGTGGGCAGTCGGGAAGTAGAGCCAACAGTCCACTCACCCTCTTCCAGCTCACCTTTTGGTGTCATAGTCGATCAGGACGTAGTTCTCCATGGCCAGCTTGAGATCTGGGATTTCCTCACAGACCCACCTGAAATGGAACACAGAGCTTCTGTTGGCCTAAGCCCCATTCTCCGGATTGGGGGGAGGGGACTACTGTGAAATCACACAGATTTTATGAGGCCAAGGTCAAACAGTGTTGGCACTCGGAAAAGAAACAAATTCACGTGTTATAGTAAAAAATAAACTATTAGCCAGGCCTGGTCACATGCCAGCCATCCCAACCATGGTGGGTGGGGCTGACAAAGACACCAAATTCTAGCCAGACTGAGCTACACAATGGGACCTTTCTCAGGGAAAAAAAAATGGTGGGTGGGGGTTTCTGGCAAGATGTCTTAAAGGGTAAAAGCGCTTGTGCATAAGCCTGGGGGCTTACACAAGATGGAAGAAGGAACTCAAAGCTGTCCTCTAGCCCCATCATGTGCTGAGGCTTGTGTACACACACAGACATATCAACTACACACAAACACAGTAATAATAAAGACTTTGAGGGAAGGGCTGGGTCTGGAAGGAAGATAAGGGGTTCGAGGCCATTCAAGGCTAGTTAAGTTCAGGACCAGCCTGGGATACACCAGATAGTAAAATTCATTCACTGGTTTTTGAGTCAGGATTTCTCTGTAGCTTTGGAGACTGTCCTGGAACTTGCTCTTTTACTTATTAAATTTATTTGAACTTAGCATTTATTTATTTGTTTGTTTGTTTATTTAGGTTTTTCAAGACAGGGTTTCTGTGTAGTTTTGGAGCCTGTCCTGGAACTCATTCTGTAGACCAGCCTGACCTTGAACTCAGAGATCCACCTACCTCTGCCTTCCTGGAATTAAAGGCGTGCATCACCACCGCCCATCTAAAATTTATTTATTTTTTTTTTTTTGAGACAGGGTCTCTCTACACAAGCATGACTATCCTGGAACTCACTATGAAGATCAAGACTTTACCTCCTGAGTTCTGGGATTAAAGATCTATGTGCCATCATGCCCAGTGGTAAAATAAAATTTTTAAGAATTAAAAAGGGGAGGGGGCTGGAGAGATGGCTCAGCAGTTTAGAATACTGCCTGCTCTTCCAAAGGTCATGAGTTCTATTCCCAGCAAATACATGGCGGCTCACAACCATCTGTAATGAGGTCTGGTGCCCTCTTCTGGCCTGCAGGCATACGTGCAGACAGAACACTGTACACGTAATAAATAAATCCTAAAAAAAAAAGTTAAAAAAAAGATTGAAAAAGAGGGGTATCCTACATTGAAAGTTGTAGAAGACTACAATGGCAAGAAGCACCAAGAGGAAAAAGCCCCGTTCACTGTTCAGTGGCATCTTCCATGCTCCCCAGATTCTTCCTCTATTCCACCCTGAAGCACATCCGTCCCAGAGGCTGCAGTAAGATGAGGTGGACCCAGGCCCACAGGGGTCAGAGGACCTCAGGTGCAGCCCTGGCCTTCCACCTTGACAATCTCTTTCGTGACACCGCCTGCACCCAGCTGGCTGGTCCATGAGCTCCCTGACTGCCGCTCTCTGCTTTTCAGCATCATGNTCAGCATCATGGTGGCTGGTGGCTGGCCAAGTCCAGCTGGGTGGCCTCCAGCAGTCAGAGCACTGTCCAGGGAACTACAGTGATACAGTTCTGGTGATGCACTAGACCTGTCTGCTGGCTGCAGGAAGAAAAAGTGCTGGGGTGGCCCCTGAGAGGGTATGCATCTAGGTCTCCCCGTCTCCCACCTTCTCTGACCTGCTGAGGTGGAGGAGACAGGAAAACACCTGCCCAGAGGCCCACTCACAATCCCAGACCATCTTGTCTCTGGGCCTACCCCATCCTTCTCCAGGTTCTGTTCCACCTGCAGCCCCCACCTCAACCCACAAAAATAAATGTCTCAGCTTTCACTACCAGAATTTCAAATTTTTTAAAATTATTATTAGTGCATGGGGGTGGGGTTGTGTGTGTATGCACTAGTGGATGCATAAGACATGTGTACCACAGAACATCTACATCTCTGGGGCTCAGAGAACATCTACAGATGGTTCTTTCCTTCCATCTCCACAAGGGGTCCCAGGGATGACACTTAGGTCCCCATGCTAGCAACATAAGTGCTAAGCCAACTTACTGGCTTCTTCGCAGCCCAGGCTGACTTTAAGTACACACTGTTATCTCCACATCTGAGCACACAATGGGAATCTAACCCTATACAGGGTCTCAGTTTTGTGGGTATACTGGGCTTTTCTCCCACTAATCTACGCCCACTATTTTGGGAGTTTCAGAGGGCAGAGACTCCTAAAGTAGTAGGACACCAGAACAGCTCTTTCTCCAATTCCCCCAAAGATAGGGACTAATGAAGGAGACAGGAGAGCAAGAGACACTTTCCCCAGTGCCATCTCACAGGAGGGTGCAGGCAGAGGCTGAACATGAGACCTGACTCATCCCTGCCATGGCAGGGGAACAAACAACTGAGGTTTTTCTCTGACAAGCACAGTGTGTGGCAAGGGCTGTGACAGGCTGTCCTGCAACTTGATGCCCTACACTACTAGCCACTTGAGGAGGCCTCAGTGAGGACAGCCTCAGGAAGCAGGTCGCTTGGCCCCCATGCCCCCCACTTACCCTATGCAGCACTCACCGGATAGTCTCAATAATCTCATGAGCAGCATCATGGTGCTTGTCCTGAAAAAGAAAAGGCTGCAGAGTGGGTTCCGGGCAACCACACAGCGACACCCCACTCTTGTTCTGCAGTACACACCCACAGTACCCCACAGAGATGCTGACCCAACACATTCCCCAGAGCTGGAGCCTGACTCAGAGCTTTCTCTCTCTGCAAACCCGATAGGTGTCGGCAAGTCCTACAAAGTCCCATTGGTCCAGTGTCCCCATTGACAGAATGGAAAACAGACATCACAACCATTGCATCATTGTGCTATGCCTGAAATCAAGCCTGGCCCCAGCATGACCACTCAAGGCCAGATCTCAATTTGTCCCCATTAGATGAAGCCCAAGGATGATGCCAATGACACACTCAAAGACACAGAGGGAAGAACGACAAAAGGAAACAGGTGAAACAATGCTACCTCCCACACACCTCGGCTGGCCAGTGGCCCCCGTGAGCTTTCCACACACACCCTCACTCACTGCACATACTGGCCTAAGACCTTTGCCAGCCCCAGCTCCATCATGGAAGTGAGCTGCGGGATGATGAAGGCCATAGGTAACATCGTGAGAACGGATACCCAAAAACACCATGTCTAGGTTCCCCAGGGCACAGGATCCCTCCCAGCTCTGCCAAAGTCCTGGTCATCACCCCCAGCCACAGAGGAGCTATAGACTTCCAGTGCACCCTGTCCAAGACCAGTCACAGGTCACAAGTGACAAAGAGCATTTAACATACGCCATGAACACTGGTGGGGGCCCTGAGTGTCCCCACAACCCTAAGTCTCTAGACAGTCTCCCACTGTGGTTGTGTAGAGGTGACCCCACTTAGAAAGGGCGTTTGTGGGGGAGAATATTAAGTATGGAAGTATACCCTACAGGGCTTAGGAAGTTTGTGAAACTTCCATGATCCACAAGTGCTGTGAGAGAGACTGAAGCAGGCAGCTGGCCAAATCTTGCAGGGAACCCCAGAAATCTCTATGCTGGGGTGCTCTTTCCAGTGCTGGGCTGTCTCTGAGTCACCTACGCTCAGTAAATAACCTTAGTGAACTCACAGGTCACCTAAGCTTCACTCTGTGGGATCACTTCTATGATCTGTGGTTGATGCCCTGTCTGGGGTGAGGTGACAACTGCCCACGCCTCCCCAGAGAAGCCACACACAGCTAGGCCAGATTGTTACCCAAGTGCCTCACCTCTACACTGTGTAACAAGTGTGTGTGTGTGTGTGTGTGTTCATATGCTACTTCTGCCATGAACACCCAGGCTCCCTCTCTGTCTTGTCCACCCAGACACTCCTGAGCACCTGGGCCACAAAACAGCAAGTATCCACCGCTGTGGTGTTGAACACCGCTGGAGAGATAGGTCTACATCATGCTACACCATACCAAGCCACTCTCCGGGTACTCAGTTGCTCATCTCAGGCAGTTCTTACAGCTCCCAGGCAAGCAAATCACCACCCACCACAAGCTGAGACTCATAAAGGTCTTAGAATTGGGAGAGGTGGGCTTAAGAGGCAGTTCAGGGGTTAGAGCAATGCTAATCTGGTAGACGACCCAGGTTCAATTCCCAGCACCCACATGATGGCTCACGACAGTCTGTAACTCCAGTTCCAGTGGATATGATGCCCTCCTCTGGTCTTCACAGGTACTACATGTACACGGTGCACAGACACATGTAGGTGACACAACTATACACATAAAATTAAAAAAAAAAAGAAAGGAAAAAGAAATGTCTGGTAGCAAAGTTACAAAACAAAGCCTGATCTAGTGGCACACCCTGTCCCCCTAGCACTCTGAATGGTGCAGGCAGGTGGACTGGGAATTAAAGGTCTCCTGAGCTGGAACTCAAGGCTGGCCTGGAATAAGAAAGACAATTGAAAGGAGGGGATGGGGGCAGGCTGGGCATGGTGGCTAGGGCTAACCTAGGTAGATCTCTGTGATTTTGAGAATAACCCAGCCTACAGAGATAGGACAGCCAGAGAGGTTACTCAAAGAAACTATTTTCAAACAACAACAAAAACAAACTAAAATTTNAAAAAAGAATGGGGAGGGGAAGGGAGGAATCCACTCGGCTTGGGTGACACACTGCTAGTCTTCCTTCTATGGCCCTCAACAGAGGGTCTGGAGGGATGCGCCTCAGCAGCAGATGCTCACCTGCCATGCATAAGGCCCTAGGTTTCAACCAACACAGGAATACTGGTGCAGGCCTGTGTACTCAGGAGGCTCAGGCAGGAAGCTGGGGATTCTGTAGCCAGCCTGATCACTCACGGCTTTGCTCATGCTCTGCAAGTTTCCAACACTATGCTCCAACCCAGCCCTTGGATTTCTGAGTCTCAAGGTTCTCCTGCCTCCACTTCCAAAGTGCTGGCAACCAAGTGTTGGGATTATCTTGTAGGGTTTTTGTTTCATTTTGTTTTTTGAGACAGGGTCTCTCTGTGTAGCCCTAGCTGTCCTGGAACTCGCTCTGTAGCCCAGACTAGCCTCAAACTCACAGAGATCTGCCTGCCTCTGCTTCCCAAGTGCTGGGATTTAAGGAGTGCACCACCACTTCCCAGCCCTTGTAGGGTTCTTGAAGCTTCCCAAGTACTGAGGACCAAGCACTATTGTTTGTTGGGGCCTACCATGTCCACAGACAATCCTGAGCTGTGCAAACTAAGAGGCAGATTCTGTTCAGCTATGGCTACACCCTGGCCATTCATTGGTCTCTAGGAAAGGACAGGCATGCAACCACCTGGGAAGGGAGTATTCTGGGCATAGCCCCAAGAGCCTGGGTTTCTGAGAGGTGCTGATCTCTTTATACTATACGGGGACAGCCCCTACCAGTCATCCTCCACTGGTTAACACATCTGACACAACATCAGGAATTCACTGCTGGCTGGTCAACCCATTTTATCTTTTTCTCTCTCCCAGGGCTAGGGATGGAGCCCTAAGTCTTGTGAACACTAGGAAGGTCACCTACTGAGCAATTTCATTTCTTTTTGGATTTGTAAGCAGAATCATCCATGTATACTAAACTAGCCTGAAATGCCTAATCCTGCCCTGGCCTCCTGAGTGCTGCTGAAGTCACGGACATGTGCCAACCACACTCTCCTCACCAATACCACAATAGTCTGATTCTTCCACAAGACATCCAAGTGAAGCTGGACATGGTGGCACATGCCTTTAATCCCAGAATTTGGGAGGCAGAGGCAGGCCTATAGTTCAAGGCCAGCCTAGTCAACATTGTGAGTTCCAGGACAGCTAGGGCCACACAGAGAAAGAAACCCTGTCTCTGGGGGAAGGCAAGGATGAACCACTCTTATGTGGTTCCCTAAATAACATCACAGCAGGAGTTACACAGCAAGCTGTCAGAGGCTGTTCCAAATCTCCTCCTGGACTTGCTCCCCCCCAGTGACTATCAGTTGCTCAGACGAAAGGCAAAATGACCAACAGAGCCAGACAGAGCATAGCCTGCACAAGGACAAGAGGGGCAGGAGCGTCACACAGAGCTGTGTTTGAGGATCAGCACAAAGGAGTCAGTCAACATCCCATCCCAGCCTGAGGGAGACAGAACATGACCACAGGGAAGCCCAACAGGCAAACCAGAAGCATGCATCCTGCAGAGAAGCCTGAAGAGCGACCTCAGGCATTAGCAAACATGGTCCCACATGAAGGGGGACTAAGGATCCTGGTTCCAGATGGCCAGCTCAGTCAGATGTGCAACACCAAACGTCCTTGTTGTCCCACATGGTCCTAAACACTGTACCTCACAGGAGGAAGGAGACCATTAGAAAAGCCCATGGAAATATGACATACACAGGCTGTCTGGTGGGCTGCCCTAAGAATCGTACCACATTCCAGACACACATACATAGAAAGAAGAGAGTTCAGTACATAACTTTTCTGCTAGCTTTGGAGTGGGAGTCCCACAATGCTATCCAGGCTGGCCTCCAACTCATGGGCTCAACAATCTTCTTGCCCCACCCTCCCAAGCAGCTGGAACTACAGATATACCCAGCCTGGAGAACATTTTTTCAGACTTGACCCTGAACTCTAAAGTCCACAAAGGGACCCAGGGCATGGCCAGTTCCTGGCCACTAATTCACAGCACACAAAGAAACACTCAGCTTCCTACTGCCTGCCTTCCTGAAGACAGGAGAGATGGGGATTCATAGGTCCAAAGGAGGACAAGTGTCCTTGCTCAACTACAAGGACAGAGATGAGGCCACAGAAAGCCTGTCCATCTGTGCCAGCTGTCAGCCCTGAAGCAGAAGGGTTTCTACTGAACAGTACATGCCAAGCTGGCCTCTACAGTCTTCACAGGGGAGTGGCACCACCTATCCAGGCCTATCAAGTGACATAAGTGAGTCACTTGCTAAGAGTGACTGCATGCTCACCACCAGGACACCTCCTTGCTGCAGACCACTCCTCCCTCAGGGTGTGAGGGAAAGGATAGGAGCTCAGTTACCCTTGTTTTAGGAGAGTTGAGACAAGTACTGAGGGAAAGGCAAGCAGCCCTGCCCAGACAACAGTGAGACAGGAGCACCCTGCACCCAGGCAGCTGCAAGTACCTGGCACAGGAAAACTGTAGAGAGGCCAGGAGCTCAAACCACTTGCTCTGCAATCAGAAAGGACAGTAAGAAGTTAGGCACCCTGAAAGCACCTGTAGCCCAGATGGGGTGTGGAGACTGGGTACTAGAATTTGCTAACTTCCAGCCTAGCTGAGAAGGCTCAATCATCATGTCTAGCAAAAGGCCCAGTCTCAAAGGAAGATGGTGACAGAGGACACATGGCAACCTCTTCTAGCCTCTACACTCCACAGTGCATACCTGTGCACAGTGAATTAAAAAAAAATCTCTTTTAAAACTACCTGGTGCATATAAATGCCCTATCAACCTTGGTGCCACACCAGTTCTTAGCCTGTCACTCCATCCTAGGATGAAGTTAAAACAAGTCCTTACCATAGACCTGGAACCTCCCCAAACTCAAACACTGCAAGCCAGCACAACATACGCGCAAGATAAGGTCACAGTGTGGAGCTCCACAAAAGGAGACGTCAGGACAGATAATTCTGAGACAGAAAGTATACTCTCGTGTGCTGGAACAAATGACTGCTCACGGGGGTGATGGACTGTTCTAGAACCAGACAGTTGTAGTAGCTGCCTGACCAGTGAATAACCTGCAGATCCTGACCAGCGCTTTGAATGCATGAACTGTACCAGGTGTGAATCAGGTCTTAACAGAACTGTTTGGGGTACTGAGAAGAAACCCAGGGCCTCCCAAAGGCAGGGCAGGTGCTTACTGAGCTCAGAGGGTAAAACATTCTCTAGTGTGCACAGGCTGGGCTCCATCCCTAACATGACATAAACCAGGCAGCTGTCTGGAAGACAGAGTCAGGAGTCCATAGACACAGAGAGAGAGGGGGGTTGGGGAAGAGAAGGAGGGGAGAAGAAAGGAGATTGCATGAAACTCCCTCTCCCAGTAGCTCTGCCCTGCCTATGGGATGCCCACTCTACCAGCAGAGGAGTCTGTGCAGGACCTCAGAGGCTATCCCATGTCTTCTCACACTTCAGCCCCAGAGGAGTTGGTGTCCACACAGCCCAGACCCCTGTGTTTGTCTGAATCAAGCTAGCAACAAGGTGGGCATCTGTACTGCACAGGGCCAGACCATGTTCGGGAATCAAGGAACCTGGCTTGCATTCTGGGGACCTTGGAAAACATGACAGGACTACCCCAGCAAACAGAGATATGGGGCAGCTGATCTGTGCCCCCGAACTTCAGGCAACAGTGTGTGGTCTTTCTGTACACCACTGACACCCTGAACCGAGTTCTGCAGGGGCCAGTGTCGAAGCCTCCCCTCTTCCAGTTGTGGCAACCACAAATGTCCCTAAATATCACCAAGTGTCAGTTCGGGGCAGGATCTCCTTGAGAACGGCTGGGTAATCTCTCCATACAGCAGAAGTAAGAAAGTCTGCCCAAGAGTCATGTATCCTACAGGAGGTGTTCCTCACTAACCTAAGGATTTCACTTTGTAAGAGTGAGGACACAGGAACATTCCTGGGTGCATGAACCTATAATTACCCCCAAATAAAATATCTAACTTGAAGCCAGCATGACATCTCATGGCCATATTCACAGCACTTGGGAGAATGAGACAGAACTGCTCAGAGTTTGAAGCCAGCCTGGGCTACTCGGTAAGTACCAAACTGCCCTGAATACAGAATCAGACTACCTCAGAAAAGAAACAAAAAGGTCTAACTTGAAAAAGGACAGTGCTTCCACAGACAGGGAAGCCCAGCTGGGGTTCCCCAGCAGCTCCCAGTCTCTTCATGAACAGAGTAAGTGGCCTAAGGTTGGATTTGAAAGGCAAGCGCAGAGTCAGTGTTTCACAGGGAAGCCCACCATCACCACCCCTTCCCTTCTGGAGCAGTCAGCCCACACAGGCAGCCTAAAGGTCAACCTGCCTCCTGCCCACATAAACAGGGATTAGCCAGGACACTCACCCGCGGAGCTCAGCAGCAGAAACTGCTTTCTGAATCACACTAGGGCTGGCTCACCCTACTCACAGCACGACTCACCGAGCCACCCACAGGACTCCCAAATTTATCAGAAAGGGACACGCCACTACACAAGGCCTACTGAGTCACCAACAGGAAGGCCACCCTGGCCCTCCCTCTCAGGTTTGTTGCCTAAGCTGTCTGCCAAGCAAACAACTAAAAATGGCATCTGCATTCTTTCTGATGAAAGGGTCATTCCATGAGGACCCAGGATAATGCTAGAAGGATAATGGCCCCTCCCACCCATCAGTTCTCCAAACCTGGTCCCCAAACTGGGTATTTCTGAGTGTGGACTGCATGGTTGCTGTCCTCTAAGAAGCCACTGGCACCTGCCCAGGGCCATGCCTTACTCAAGTGTGGGACTGTCAAACTCAGTTCCTAATCTGCCTGTGAAGGTCCAGAGCCTGCAATGATGAATGTCTTTTTGCCTTCTGTGCATGTCCCCAAGGACACCAAAGGTAGCTTGTAGGTGCTTTTACAAAGGATTATGGAGCCAGACCTGGTGGCGCACTCCTGGCCTTCCACACTCTGAGGGAAGGCAGGAGGATGAGTGAGGGCATGCTGAGACCCCCCATCTCAAAACACAACAGATTGGGAAGGACTGCAGGCGGGCATGCAATGTGACCTGAACTCCCACCTCAGCGGCAGGATCGCCTTCATGGTCCCTTCTCTCGATGCCTTGGAAACAGGATCACCTGGCAACAGGAGATTTTCTGTTTGCTTGTTTCCTGGGGGATCTAATACATGTAGGGCAGGCTCCGTGGAACTATGTAGCCAAAGCTGGTCTTGAATGCCTGATCCTCCTACCTCTACTTCCTGGGTGCTGGAATGGCAGATCTAACATTGTGTGTAGTATGTCAGGCACTGGCAATGGCTTCCTGAGAGGCAGAACTCTCCATGAGAGCACAGGGGTAGAAGAGGACACTGTGGAGTGGCTGTCTCCACTGAGGC
>LOEQ01004591.1:34872-46893 GCA_001685075.1 Bramus lutescens
AAAAAAAAAAAAAGAAAGAAAGCAAAACAAAAGCTTACACTGCAGAGTACCCCCTGGAGTAAGTTTTTCTGCAGCCGGCCAGGTTTCCAAACATCCAGCTGCGTTTAGCTCAGCACCTTCTGTAAGCTTCCTCTGGGCACTGGCCGGTCTGTACAGTGCAATCAGGCCAGCCTAGTTGTTTCTGAAATGCTGGTGTAGCTATCTCATGGGTTTTTAGCTGTTCCCCTTTGATGGAATGTTCCACGAGCTGGGTGGAGACACGTCTTCTCTGTGGCAATGTCTGTAGAGCTAGGATTTCCAGATTTCCAGCAGATAATCCCTTGCTAATGTTGGTACTGTTCCATTGCCTGGCTCTTGGAAGTTTTTAGGAACTTCTAGGACCAGAAGTGCTCTCTGGTACTTGTGGCACCCCATTAGTGACTGATGGTGACATCGCAGGTGACTCTCAAACATCCCCCCTTGTTCAGGAAGGAGGTGGATTGACTCCATGCATCTGTACCCTGTGTGTCAAGGCCCCTGTCATTCTGCTCTAGCTGGTGACCAGGCTTCATTCACCACTATAGTCTGACCTTGTTGGACTTGGCTACCACCATAGCATGTTTCTGTCTAGCCACCAACAAATGTGTGTAGTCCTGTCCTCGGGGTCAGGGGCTGCTCCAGGTCCTGGGTTGGACTTTTGCTTGAAATAAATACTAGCCTGGCTCCTTGACAGGCTGGGAGCTCATGGCTGTTCCTGTGACCTGTGCTTGAAGCTGCCTGTGTCCTTTGCTCTGCCTTGGCCATTCTTTTCCTGCTTATTTTGTGCCCAGCACAAATGGCTGATGCTCTCAATTTTTTTTTAAAGATATATTTATTATGTATGTAAGGTTCTGCCTGCTTGTATGGCTGCACACCAGAAGAGGGCACCGGATCTGATTACAGATGGTTGTGAGCCACCCTGTGGTTGCTGGGAATTGAACTCAGGACCTCTGGAAGAGCAGCCAGTGCCCTTAACTGCTGGATGCTCTCTATTTTTTACTTTTAGACAGTGTCCTGTGTTACCCAGGTTTGTCTTTTTGTGATAGTAGAACTTTTGGGCCATTTCTTTATAGGCGTGTTTTTTTTACCCCTGAGCTATATCTCTACTCTAGTCCTCATTGGGGGGTTCTAGGCAGGTGCTCCACCCCTGACCACACCCCCAAACTACTGCTGGGGGAATCCTGGTGTTGGGGGTTTCTACCTCTGAGCCACACTCCTAACACTCTTTTACTTTACATTTTGAGATGGGTTATGCAGAGTTGCCCAGGCTGAACTTGACATCAAGATCCTTCTACATCAACTTCTTTATTAACTCAAAGGACAGATATTGGAATCCCTTTGGATTGTGTTTCTTTTGCTCAATTTGCTTGCTTATACAGAGGCTTTAGCTCCCCCCTTGGACTTCTCTTTGTAAGTTAGGCTTCCTATGCTGCTATCTGGGTTCCATGTAGGCTTCCCGCACATCCACATTCCCTGTGTTGCTGGTGGGGCCAGATCGCCATCTCTTCTTGGTTTCTCCGCTGTAGCCATGGGAGCCACAGCTCCTGGCTCAGTCTTGCTCCTACTTTGGGTGACGTGGGTGTCCTGAGGTGACTTTTTTTCCACCAGAGGTGCCCATGTGAGACCTGTGAACACATGCCCTCCAGTGACAGAAGGAATTCTGCAGATGGGATCAAATTAAGGATCCTGAACTGGGCATCATCTTGGATCGTCTGGACTCGTCTCACCATCGGGTTCTTAGGGAGGCAGGAAGGGGAGAATGGCGGAGCCTGGGAGACTACAGCAAGTTCTAGGGGAAGGAAGGAGCCACAGGCTAAAGATATGGAGCTTCTGGATGCTGGGGCACGCAGGATGTGGGTGCTCCCTGGAGCCACATGAGTGATAGCTGTGCTCGCCTAGACAAGTAACCAACCCAAGGAGGCTCCGATGATGATATGCCCACATGGACCAGTTCATGTCCTGAAGTTGAAGTATGACTCTCCCCGAACGTGAGCCATGTTGCTTGTCAGCCCCTCCTACCACAACTGCCTGCTTATGAGCAGGCTGGTATAGTCCTTATCAGACACTTAGGTTTTTCTGTGTGTGTGTGTGGTTTTTTTTAAATGACAGTGCCCTTGCCAGGCTCACCTGGGGAACCAGGATTTTAGTACTCAACCAGGAAGTGTAACCTGGGCCATTGGTTTCTGCCTGGCTTCTCTGGGTTTGTTAGCTGCTGTCTTAATCAGCCTGGGAAAGCAGCCCCCTCTTTTACAAAGCCAGCTGGCACAGAGCACATTCCTGGAAGAAGGCACAGGCAGGAAAGTCCACCTTTAAGGCCAGCCTGGGCTACACAGTAAGCCATGTTTGCAAAGTCCAGGGCTGTGGCGTAACAGAGTAGTGAGCAGGCGCTGGGCTGCCCAAGGCCTTGGGCTTCTTCCCCAGCACCACAGAAACAAAAGTATCTGAAGAAAGTGTGTCTGCCCTGTTTTTATTTTGTCTGTCTGTCTGTCTCTTCTCTTTCTACTACTGTGTTTCAAGGGATCACACTGGGGTTCAGGCTTGGCTTTCATTTCTTTTAGAGACAGGATCTCACTCTGTAGCCCAGGCTGACCTCAAACTCAGAGATCCTCCTGCCTCCTCCACCTTTTTAAGTACTAGGATGACAGAATGCCCCTGCAGCCTAAGGAGATACCAGCCCTGCTGTGTAGACAGGCCACAGTGTCTGTGTAGAGGTCAAAGGACAGCTTGCAGAGTTTGTTTTCAGGAGCATACCTTTGTTGCTGTTGTTTTTATTTTATATTTTGAGATAGTGTATCTCTATATAGGCATGGGTATCATGACAGTTGGGATAAGGGATGCATGTTTGTACACCATGGGCACACAGTGCCTGCAGAGGCCAGAAGAGGGCACTGGATGCCCTTGTGAGCTGCACATCAGACCCTGGCCCAGTGAAAGAACACCCAGTGCCTTTAACTGCTGAGCATCTTAGCCCCATGCTGCTTCTTGAATTGGGAATTTCTTTTCTTAGTTTTGTATGGTTTTTCAAGACAGGGTCTCACTGTGTAGCCCTTGCTGTTCTGGAACTCACTCTGTAGACCAAGCTGGACTTGAACTCACAGAGATCCACCTGCCTCTGCCACCTGAAGTTCTGGAATTAAAACCATGTGTCACCACTCCTGGCTAAAGTGTGAGTTTCTTGTCTCTCACCAAATGGGTGGTTTGAGTCGCTGTTCTAAAAAATATTTTCCCTCTTCTGTTATCTGTCCCCCCCTGGGATTTATACCTAACAACCTCAGCTCCTGCGCCAAGGCTGTAAAAATCCACTGGGTGAATTACATTATACCAGAGCCCTTACACTCCTGTGTGCCCGTGTATGGCAAGCAGTACACATCTGAGGCAATCTCTGACGCTCCTGATACAGACAGGCTGGCCTGTCCATTGCTCCTGAAGTTTCTGTCTCCACCTGGGATTGCACATGTCCTCAGCACGAATAGCACTTTACCCACTGAGCCATATTTAATGTATTCAGTGTTGTGCCTTCATGTCTGCTTGCAGGCATCAGATTCTATTAAAGATAGTTGTGGGACTTGAACTCAGGACCTCTGTAACAGCAGCCAGAGCTATTAACCTCTGAGCAGTTTTGCCAACCATTTTTCTTTAAAGATTTATTTATTTTTTAATGTCTGAGTTCTCTGTCTGCATGTATGCCTTTATGCCAAAAGAGGGCATCAGATCCCACTATAGATGGTTGTGAGCCAGTATTACTAGGAATCGAACTCACCGCTGCAAGAGCAGCCATTGTTCTTAACTGCTGAACCATCTCTCCAGCCCCTCTTCGTTTCCTTTTTAATTTGAGTTTTTGAGTCAAGGACTTTGCTATGTAGTCCAGTCTGGCCTGGAATTTGAGGCAGTCCCCCTGCCTCGGCCTCTCAGGTACTGTGATTACAGGCTTGCCCTACCAGACAGACCTGGGGAGTAGAGTCTCTTTAGGTTTTGTTTTGGGCAACAGTGGCCTTCCCTCCTGAAAACCAGGAGGATATTGCAGGGACTGTGAACATGCAGCTTTTGGGTCCTGGTGGAGCACTGCTCTGAGTATTTGGGCAGGCATCACTTGCCAAACGGAACTCTGGCACTCCTGGAGTTCCCACTTGATTCACTTTTCAAGCTCCACCCTCCCTCCAGCTGAGGGTCCACCCCTTTCACAGATGCTGACCTTGAGTTCTTCCCTTTTCAATCCTTGACAGGGAGAGGCAAGGTCATTCCTACAGCAGGGTGATGCTAAGGATCCCCGAGTGTCATTTAGTTTCTTGAGGTGGACTGTGGTGACACTTGTTCCATTGGACTCAGTCTAGATCATAAAATATTGAGGAAAGTACTCTGATTAGCCAGGCATGGTAGCCCATGCCTGCCATCCCATGGGGGTCAGGAGTTCAATACATGGCAGTCTGGGCTATATGAAACCCAAGAGGCCAAAATGAACCAATCTGTTGTTGAGAGGGTGCTGAACAACTGTGGCTCTTCCCTGTGGCCCCCATGCTAGGAACAAGACACCCTGGGCAGTGATGGTCCCAAGGTCAGGGCCTTGGGGTGGAAGCTGATACCCACGGGAGTGTGGTAGAGGGCTCTGGGGTATGGCAGTGCTGCACATCTGGTAGGGTTGCTGGTTCCACTGTCACAACAGAGCCAGGCTTCATGCCCTGCTGTGGCTGCACCTCAGCGCCTCCTCCAGCTCATGCTGTCTTGGGAGCTGCATTGACTCCTTTTGTGCTTGTCCCTGAGTGGTGTAGGAGGCACTGCCCAGGGCCCACATCTCACTTTCTCTCGACTTTGTGCCTCAGTCCTCTTAGGTTGACCTGTCTGACCCAAGAAGTTGTTCAGTGTATTTGCTGAGTGTGTGCCAGGGGAGGGGGAGGTCAAGGGTGAATACCAATGAGTGGGACTGCAGAGCAGCCCATGGGAAGGAAAGGGGGTTCAGTGGGCTCTGTAGCAAGGGTGGATCAGGCAGGTGGCTGCAACACTACCTAGGTCCAGAATTCTGCCTTCCCTTCCAGCTGAAACCCTGTCATCTAGAATAGTCACTAGCCTCTCCCAGTTCCATGTGTCTACTTCCCAACCCTAGATTCTCCTGTTCTGGATTTTCCAACCAGTAGAGAATAAATAGGTGCCCAGTTGGACTTTGACACACAGCTAGGGTTCAGGTCTCTGCAACCAGGCTGGCTCGACTCTGTCCTGCCCACCTCCCTGAGCACCTGTGGCGACTGATTGCCCTGCATCACACTGCTGTCTCCCACCCAGGCCAAGTACATCTCTCAGTGCATCGACGAGATCAAGCAGGAACTGAAGCAGGACAACATCGCTGTGAAGGCCAACGCTGTCTGCAAGCTCACCTACGTGAGTGCCTCCTTTGTGGGCCTGCCTGCCTGCTTGTCTGTCTGTCCATCTTACATTGCTGTGTGCAGCACAAGGTTTGTGCAGAGTCCTGCCTGATGCTCTTGTGCAGGTTGGGCATGTGGTGCAGAAGCTCCAGTTCTGAACCTGCCCTTTGGCTACAGGGCAGGTTGATGTCGCTGCCCTCTGCCCCCATTCCTCCTCAGGTTGGGAGACAGGTACCATGCTGATTCTCTGTACTAGAGTGTGCCACAAGGCTGTCACTAACCATTGTAGGAAAATTTGCCCTTCTCTGTCTTATTTATTTTTTGAGACAGTTTCTCTATGTAGTCCTGGTTATTCTGGAGCCCAATCTGTAGACCAAGCTTGCCTCAAACTCACAGAGATTTTCCTGCCTCTGCCTCCCAAGTGCTGGGATTAAAGACGCATGCACCACCACCACCCGGCTCTCCTTGTTAATTTATATAAGTGCTGGATTGGAAGCCCAGTCTCTCACATGCCAGGCAGGGACTTTTCTGCTGAGCCACACCCTCAGAGTGAGGGGGCTTCTCTGTGGAGGATTCTAGGTGGTGCTGTTTATGAGGAACTCTCCCTCTGAAGCACCTCCAGCCTTGTGAGAGTCATTTGTTGGAAAGAAAATATAAAAGTTTACAAAGAAGTGTAGTGGATGAAGTTTGTATGCTCAGATTGAATGCTTTTTGTTCCCCCACATGTGTTGTGAGTGCTCTGATTGTGGCTGGACCTTCGCGCCTTGTGTCCTGAGTACAAACTTCCGTGTTCCCCTAACAGTTACAGATGCTTGGGTATGACATCAGCTGGGCTGCCTTCAACATCATTGAAGTCATGAGCGCCTCCAAGTTCACATTCAAGGTGAGGACCCAGAATGTCTGGTAGGCAAGTGTGCTGTGTGTGCAGTCCCTGAGTGAGGGGGATTCGATGCCAGGAGGGTACCCTTGAGGGTGTGTCCTGTGGCCAGTGTCCTGCTGTTGAAGGGAGACAGCATGCTTGCCCAGAAAGTGTCACTTAGCCATCCTGCCAGTGGGGAGGGCCTGAGATAGATGAGGTAGCAGCAGCTTCTGCCTGGAGGACAGTGCAGGTGGAGTGCCAGCCACCCTTCACTCCACCACCACCTCCCAGCTGTTTTGTTTTTTGAGACAGGGTTTCTCTGTGTAGCCCTGGCTGTCCTGGAATTCTCTGTAGACCAGGCTGATCTTGAACTCAGAGATCCACCTGTCTCTGTGTACCAAGTGGCTGGGGTTAAAGACATGTGCCACCACCGCCAAGCTTGACACTTGTTAGGGATGACTGACTTTTCACACTGTGGACTGGCTTTGAACCCCTATAGTTGAGATTGGTCTTGAATGGTAGTCTTCTGCCTCTGCCTCTTGAGTGTTGCCATAATAGAGTGTGCCACCCTATACAACAGTAGCAGTGTTTGATTGGAGCATACCTGACCCAGGTGGCCAAGGCTGATTGATATAGCACTGCTGTCTCAGGGGCTCTGATACCTAGTTGTGGGGTCATTGTCATAGCGGGTTATTTCATAGCCTCTGGTAGACACCCTTGGACACACTGGTCCCTCTAGATATATTTCCGTTACCTGTTTTATTCCATGCATGTGTGCCATATGCTGAACATACCCAGCCCCCAAACGAGTCCCTCTTCTGAGAGATGGAGTGGTAGGTAATCATGAGAACCGGGGCTGCCTGCTGTGTGTGTGTATAGCAGAGTGGGTAGAACTGTCTGCATGTACTGAGAGGGGCATTAGGGAAGAATGCCTTGGAACCCTGCCTCCCAGTGCCTGTCCACCTCCGTATGAGCTCCTGCTTAAGAGATTCAGGTGCTCCATTGTTGTCACCCTTTGTCTACAAGAGTTTGCTGGGTGCTCTTGGTGGGCCTGCAGTGGCCCCACGGGCTCCATGTGGCTCTGGCTCTGATGCTGTGGCTGTTGATTCTGTAGCGTGTTGGCTACCTTGCCGCCTCCCAGTGCTTCCACGAAGGCACCGATGTCATCATGCTGACCACCAACCAGATCCGCAAGGTAGGCCCTGATGCTCTCTTACCACTCATGTGAGCTACAGAAGTCGACCACTGAGGGCCCTGTCATTGGTACACTCCCCCGCCACCTGGGTCAGCTTTTGAAGACCATGTTACTGCTCATATTCCCTACCTCTCAGCAGGCATGAGCTTTCACACTGTAGACGGCTTGAAACGAGCTTTCTGCTTGTCCCTCCCCACTCTCCATTAGTACTGCAGGGCAGCTACAGTCGGTCCCTCCACAACCCCAGTGCCTGTGGGTGTCCTTGGCCATGCCCCTCCCCTTCCTCCCTGCCTTGTGCTGCAGACCCTTTATAATTTCTGTCATAGGACACACCCTATATTCACAAATGCTGGAGTAGGGCATGACCCCTACAGCATGACCTTCAGGTTTTTGTTTTTTGTTTGTTTTTGTTTTTGTTTGATTTTTCGAGACAGGGTTTCTCTGTAAACAGTTGCCCTAACTGTCCTGGAACTAGCTCTTGTAGACCAGGCTGGCTTCAAACTCAGAGATCTGCCTGCCTCTGCCTCCTGAGTGCTGGGGTTAAAGGCGTGTGCCCCCACCACTCGCCTTGAGGCTGGGGTTTTAGGAGTGTGTTGTGGGCAGGTGTCAGATGGAATAGGGAGCTCTTGGATTCTGGTAAGGATGGGTCCTGGCTGGGTGAGGCTGGAGGTGCAGGGCTGAGTGGTGCCGTGGTGAGCCACTTGGGCAGTGTGTCAGGGTTATGGAGTCATTCAGGCAGGAGGCCTGGGTGAGCCAGAGCACTTGGAGGAGCAGATCCTGGGTTGGTCAGGAGTTCTGAGAAGAACAGGGGTCTAAGTGACTGGATCTTTCTGGGAGCAGTAGGAGCCCAGGTGGGCGGGGCCTTCTAAAGGACAAGGTCCTGGGTGGGTGGGCCTTGTGGGGAGAAGCTACATCTGAGAGGCCAGGCTCTGAGAGGAAACTGGGCTCTAGGAGGAACGGAAGTGGGCTGCAGAGGTGAGTGGGGTTGGTTTGGGGCTGAGACTGGCTCTGGCTACATCAGTGTCTAGCTGTCTGTGAGGCCAGGGGTTAGGCCTCCCTCTTTAAGAGACATGGGAGCTTGGAGAAGGTTGGGGAGTTACTGCTGTCCTTAGCATTTGCTGATGTCCTGACTGGGCCCTGGTGTCTGTGTAGCAGGGAGGGACTTGTGTGCTGACTCAGCACAGGCACATATTATTCCAGGCCTCTGCAGTCTCAGTGTAGTTTAAAACAGCCTGGAAGGGCAGTGCTCTCATTGCTCACTCCTTTTCTTCTCTGTCTGTTTGGGAGGCGATACTGTGACGTCTGGCCTCTGAGGGCAATTGGCTGTACGTAGCTTCTGATGCTTTCTGTGCCCACTGCACAAGAAAGGCCTTAAAGCTTCCAATATTCTGCTAATTATTACTCAGCACGCCCCAGGGTGTCCATGACATATCTGGGAAGCCCTTCAAAAGTGGATGGTGAGCCCTCTAATGACAGGTGCACTGCCTAAGTGAGAGCAGGGAGTCAGGACACCAGAAGAAATGGAGGCAGGTGGGGATAGTCTTCTGCCTCAGGTCCCCTGCTCATTAGAAGGATGAATTCAACACTGGTTCAGAGCCTCTCAGCTCAGAAACAGCCAGAGGACTATCCCTAGTATCATGGGGAGTGCCTGAGTAGAATCAGGTTCCTATAGCGTTACCAGGAGCTAGGCAGTCCTTGCCTAGGAATTGTGACTTACAGAATAGCCTCTGTCCCCAAGGAGTCCAGAGACGTGTTGGCTTCCATGTAGAGCTTTCTAGTCCTCTGCCTCCAAACTGTGTTCCTGTTGATGACAGCAGAGGAGCTGGGCAGCAGTGTGACTGGGATACAGACATCAGATAGTCCCAAGGGACTGCACTGACGCTCCTGCTGTCCCCTTGCAGGACCTGAGCAGCCCCAGCCAGTACGACACTGGAGTGGCACTGACTGGTCTGTCCTGTTTTGTCACCCCAGATCTTGCCAGAGACCTGGCAAATGACATCATGACCCTGGTGAGTTTGTGTGTGTCCCCGCCACCCTTTACCTTCATCTGGCGATGCCCAGAGTTGAACTCTTGCTCTGAGGAGACAGAAACAAGCCCTCGAAGTGGCTGGTGTGTGGCCAGGGTGGATGGGACCAAGCAAAAATCAGCCTTGGGTTTGTCCCCTGGATCCTGCCTGGTGAATCTCAAAGTTCATCAGTACCGTTGCGGGGAAGGGGCAGAGCCCACTGTCTTATCCAGATCTAGCAGGTATCTGTTGTAAACAGGGTTCCACTAGGACCTGCCATGCCCTTCTGTGGTGGCTGCAGCTGTTGTGACAGATTGTTTAGCCCATTGGGTAGCAGTGTGGCTTGTGAGGCTTTGCAGATAGTTGCCAGCCCTGTGACTAGAGAGCATGCATGGCTTGCACAGAGCCCACCTAGAGCCTGATGAAATAAGGGGCACTCCTGCTAGCGGTCAGTGCGGAGACTGTCCTGGAGTAGACTCATGTGAAGGCAGCCTGGGGATGGGGCCACATGTTATAACCAGACCAGCTTTACAAGTGACTTGGCATCTCTCTGTGGGCCGGCATGTCTAACATAGGAGGGAGGCTGACATGGAACCTGAGGGCAGCAGGGCCTACTTTAGGTGGGTTGTGGAGGGAGTAAGGGGTGCTGGGTGACTAGCTGGGCAAGTGAGTTGCTGACCATGACCACTCTAGTGTCCCTGCAGATGTCTCACACGAAGCCGTACATCAGGAAGAAGGCAGTCCTGATCATGTACAAAGTGTTCCTCAAATACCCCGAGTCACTGCGTCCCGCCTTCCCCCGGCTCAAGGAAAAGCTGGAAGACCCAGACCCAGGTTGGTAACAGGAAATTGCCTAGCCAGCTCCTGTGAGGACGGGAGGGTGGGGCATGGAGGGAGGCATCTGTGTCCCCACTGCAAATCTCCTTTAATCCACAAGCCACAGTTCACACAGTGAGTAAAACTTCCAATGGCTCCCAGGGCCTCTCCTCCTGGCCTGAGTGGATTGTCAGGTGCAGCATAGCCAGCTTGCTCTGAGGTCAGTGGAGCCCAGGGGTTCCCTGGAAAGCTGTGCAGCTGTGGCTAGTGAGTCTTGCTATCTCCCACCTCTGCAGAGTTGACTGAGCAGTGCAGGGTGCTGTGGGCCTTACATCTAGCCCAAGAGCCTTGAGGGGCTGGAGAACATGTAGAGGCTTTAAATGTCATTTGATTAAAATTGTGGTCATTTAGGATTTGAGCTCAGAAACATCTCTTAAGATGAGACACACAGGTAAAGTAACTACTGTGTCCTTCTCGGGCTTGTGCTGCCTGGAGTCCTGAAGCTAGCATCCTTAGACACGGTGCTGTGTCACATCTGCATGTCCCTCATGCTGTGTGCAAGTCAGAGAGACTTGGGAGGAGATGGGGCTGGAAAATAAGTAAGGTGCCGTGCCATTCTGCCCTGGGAAACTTAAACATACCCAGACTTCCTAAAAGGAGTACACTTTGCAATGAAACAGGTTCTATAGCCTGGGACCATATAGTTACAGTGACCACACAGCCCAGCATAGGCCTTTGGAGGCAAAGTGTGCCATGAGATCTCTCAGACTGGGAATTTTGCTCATGGGCGGGTGAGTGTTTGTGCAGTTGCTGGGTGGGTTCACAGCAGGAAGTTCAGCCTCACAACCCAGCCTGTAGGCTGTTGGCTAGCAGTCTGTGGATCCAGGTCCCTCCTGGCCTGTTATGGAAGAGGCTCTGCAGTGAGCTTGTCCATGGTGGGCCAGACACTCAGTTCATTTCCCTTGTGGTGTCTTGCTGGTTACCTCAGCTACTTATTTGGCAGGATAAGGCAGGAGAATTATAAGGTCAGCCTGAATTATAGACTAAGACCAGAGACTGGGGCTCAGATGATAGGACACTTACCCAGCACCTGTTAAAGCCTGGATCCCATCCCCAGCTCTACACAGAGCGAGTGTGGTTGGCATATGCCTGGCAGTGGAGGCAGAGGGTCAGGAGTTCAAGACCAGCCTGCTTCCCTCAGACCCTGCCTCAGAAAAAGTAAGCAATGGCTGGGGCTGAGTATGGTGACACCCTTAGTGGGGTGTTCTTCACGACCCTGCACAGCTGTTGAGCTGCCAAGAGGTGCTCCTCCCATCTCAGCTCTTGCTGGGGCTTCACTAGACAGGACAAATGGGGTGACTGGTTATCATTTGCCACTTGATGTTCCTTTTTTCTAGTCCTTGATGCCTTGGGCAAGCCGGAGCCCTAGAGAGCAGTGCTGTCATCCTGGAAGCCTGGGGCTCCCTGGGATGGGGGCTAAGATACTCTTGTGTGTGCCTGGGGATCTATGTGTGCTTCTGTGAGCGTGTGTGAATATTCATTCTAAGGGAGGGTGTTGTTTAGCCCATGGCTCTGTGAACCTTTCCTTGGGAGAAAACAAATGTCCATTCTCCCACACACATACCCTTGCCAGACTAGGCAGCAGTGGCAAACCAAGGAAATAATCCCACTCAGGTCTCCTTATGTCAGCATGGGCAACTTGTGGATGGAGACCACTGTGGAGTCTCCCTCCCACATCAGTACCCAGTCTCAAGAAAACAAAAAGAGAGGCAG
>LOEQ01004591.1:130494-151769 GCA_001685075.1 Bramus lutescens
GTTTAGCAACCACAGACAATGACTCCATGCCCTCGGCCCAAAGAGCCAAACCTCAGCCAGGTTTGGCCAAAAGTCAAGACAGGCAGCCCCCAGGGCAGGCCATGGGCAGGGTGGCATGCAGGATGCGGCAAATGACTGTTACCTTCTCCAGTCATAGCAATTAACCCCAGATCTTCTGTTCAACATTTGAAATCCTGTTAGGGAACACCAGCCCCTTGCAAGCTGAGGCTGGCAACTTTGTTACATTGTCACAACAAGGCTATGTAGCCCTGCCACCTCACCAACATTAATCTGCTGCCCCACAGCCCTACCCATACTTGTATGGCATGCCAGGGATGAAAGATTTATGGCGCTAGTGACCCTGGCAGGACCCACTGCAGACTGAGGACCACGGGCAGGAAACAGAATATGCCATGCCAAGAGAGCTTAGGTTTAGAGAGTTTAGAGAATGTTGGGGGGTGGGGGAAGAGAGAAAAGGAGAGAGAATGAGAGATGGTGAGGTAGAGAGGGGGAGAGAGTGGAGGGGGGAGCAGGAGGCAGAGAGCTGCTTCATCAGAAGAATGGCGCAAGAGAAGAGCAAAGAATGAGAAAGGAGACTGAGGGGAGCTTGCCTCAGTGTGCAGAGAGAGGCTGGGAGTGGGCAGAGCTTGCATCTTAAAGGGGCAAGGTACTTCCCGAATTCATCCTGACAGGTGACAGGGCAGGCCAGCAGAATTATAGCATTTCCATCTTTCTCTTATCATAAAAAGGTGAGGAGTTAGGCATGGCAAGTTACAGGGATGAGGGCACCGAGTTCTCAAGCCTGCTTCCTGCTGATTTGTGGGCATAAAATCTTGGGGGACCTGAGAAGGCTGGGCTATCAGTCCACATCTTAGGGTAGGTGGTTACTTCACTGCTGTCCAGGCACTGTGGAGCTGTCTGGTGTCCCTTGGACCTGTGAGGTGCAGGCAGAACAGAGGACAAGGTTGAGTTTAGGAAGAAAAACTTTTGAAGGGGAGGCTGTCAGGTGATTGAAGGGGAGGGTGTCAGGTGACTGAAGGGGAGGGTGTCAGGTGATTGAAGGGGAGGCTGTCAGGTGATTGAAGGGGAGGGTGTCAGGTGATTGAAGGGGAGGCTGTCATGTGATTGAAGGGGAGGCTGTCAGGTGATTGAAGGGAAGGGTGTCAGAACCAGGGAAAGGTGGGAAGACTTGTACTCTTAGACTGTGGTAATTGAAGGAGAGGAGCTTCAGACCTGTTTAAGATGAATCCTACAATTCAGCTCCCTGGAACTCGTAAGAATTCTTTGAGTCTGTGAAAACATAAATTTTAGACACATACATTGTATAAACAACAGTATATTCATGTCAGAAATGACTGTGGCATGTTTTTGCTTAATGAAAATGACCAAAGAGAATTTAAAATCCCAATCTTGCAGTATAGCAGTGCTCGTCTAGATAAATAGCTTATCAGAACTGTATTAATTATTAAGACTATGAATGGTAACAGAATGAGAGAGAAATCGGATAACTCCAGTTGTGTGCCCTGAAACATTGTCTTATACTCTGAAATGTTCTTGTCCTCAGATCTTTGTAAGATGTACACAACTTAAGTCACTTTCTAATACCCTGAAACATTCACTGGCCTTAGGGGCAACAATTGTCTTGCTCTCTTCCCTTGTAGGAATGGGCATATCTGGAGCAATGGAGCTGTGAACCTCAGCCTTAATCTTCCAGAATAAAAACTACCAGGCCCTACAAGTGGCCATTAATTCAGATCTCAAAATCATAGAACAGTCTATACTCAAGTTAGGGACCCCTTTAGATTTCCTGACTGAAGTTGCCTTACAGAATCAAAGAGATTTGAACCTCCTCTTCATGCAACAAGGAGGCCTATTTGCTGCCCTGGGGGAAGACTGTTGTTTCTAGGTCAATCATTCTGGGGTAATTAGAGATTCAATGGCCTTGTTTTATAAAAAATGGATTAAAGATACAGAAAAGAATGCACACATGGAAGATACATGGTGTGACAACTTGTTCAACCAGTCTCCTTGGTTAATCACCTTACTTTAAGCTCTAGCTGGCCCCCTAATGATCCCGCTACTACGCCCTCTGCCTCATCAACAGACTAATGACATGATTTGAGAATAGGTCAATAGTGTTTGACTGATGGTCAAAAGATATAAAAGTTCATAAGCTTGAGGGTCTAAAAAAATAACAAAATGTAAATAAATGTTTCTGATTTCTTCCTCCCCCCTCTCTGGTATAGTTCTAATAAGCTAATAGAGCAATGACTACTTACTGTGTGGGTCACAAGCTCAAGATTTTAGATCTATTCTGGTTGCCATTTAAATGTAAACTTAAAGGTGTTTAGTTTTTTGCTAGGACCCAAAGATGTTAGTCTATTCCTTCTGTTTACAGATACCCGTTATCTGCTCTTTTTCTACAATATGGGTTTCAATATGGGCCTAAAAGTTTCAAATGTATTATTTTTCTTTAAGCACAAAAATTTTAACTTCTGTTCCTAGTTTAAACTTATCTCAATAGGCTTCCACTTGGCTGGCAGATGCAGCTAAGCATCAGTTGCTGACTACAGCCTGCTCTGAATGGTGGCGAGCCCTGGACTTCATAAAAGCTGATGTGAAACAGTCCAAGCTGATATGAACACTCCCTGTTCCTTCAATGAAGTCTGATGAGTGAGTGCCCCATCGCCTAAGTGCTCCCCCCACCTTTGGCTAGCCTTTTTAACCTACTTGGGCCTGGATAACAACACCCCATGTCAGCTTGAAGCAGTTGCAGAAAGGAACGCATCGTCCCAAGTCCCCTGCCCAAAGTGGGTTAAAAGGCTTGAGACAAGGGGAAAAACCCTGACATGGGAGACAGGACAACTGTCTATAGTGCCTGTTAATATACTAGATCCAGAGTTGTCTATTAATAGATTTATTAATATAAGGCCCCCGAGGGGTAACCGGGAGGAGGAAGGAAAAGAGACCACGTGATCCTCTTTTGGGAGTTCACTTAAATACTCTGTGGGAGTGGGAGGGGTCAGGACATGGCATGCTGGGATTTGGAGTCCAGACCAATACAACTCTCAGGCCTGGGGGCTGGGAGAGATGCGGGGGGGCTAGGGTCTATGCTCCCACCTTAACAGTGCTCAAGTAATCTCAGCTTGTGGTTCTTCCTGCAACCAGGTATTGCTTCAGGATAAACTACTGAGACTCAGGCCTCTTATTAAATCTATCGATGGCTGAGTCCTACTCTGGCAGGTGATAATGGTTGGAAGTAAAGAACTNCATGCTGGGATTTGGAGTCCAGACCAATACAACTCTCAGGCCTGGGGGCTGGGAGAGATGCGGGGGGGCTAGGGTCTATGCTCCCACCTTAACAGTGCTCAAGTAATCTCAGCTTGTGGTTCTTCCTGCAACCAGGTATTGCTTCAGGATAAACTACTGAGACTCAGGCCTCTTATTAAATCTATCGATGGCTGAGTCCTACTCTGGCAGGTGATAATGGTTGGAAGTAAAGAACTTCCTTTGGGTGATCTGTTTATATTTAGCTTATCATGGCTGGCTCCTACAATTGTTTCCTTAGTTTAAAAAAGAAATACAATGATAAGCAGAGAGCTCATCAGGGCTGGGAAGTTTTACAGATACTGCCTTAGTTGGTATATACCATGTGGTCATCTTAAGATGGTGAAGTCATATTGTAAGGCAATGTGTTACAGTTGTAAAGTTGCAGAGATATCTGGACTTATCAGGAAGCCAGGCTATACTTAGAGCCACAGTAGGACAGCTCTGGAGGCTGGAGCTTCAATAGAACAACTCAGCCCTTGAGGAAAGGTGTCCTTACTAATGGGAAGCCAGGCTACCTGAAGCTGGGGTGCGGTGGGAGACAGACTCCCCACAGGATATAGGGATCCTGCTCTTCTCCTGGAGAGCCGCTTCAGCTGAGTTCTGCTCTGTTCCCTTAAGGGAATGTCTTAGCAGAGCTGTCTGCTTCTTCTCCACCCAAGATGTTTCCTCTTTGCTAACACTCTGCTAAAGGGGAAGCCCCTGCAGAAATGTAGCAATCTCCTCAGGCTTCAACAAAAAGTTGTTCCTTTTTTCTACTCAGCCTAGCTCAGGCCCCCTAGGGAACATCTCAACAAGGTTTTGCAGCTCAGTCCCCTAGGGTAGGCCCCAGCCAGGTTCTACTAGGTGAATAAAGGTCATCACCCAAGACTCTTTTGAGAAAAAGATTTATTTGGGAAAGAGGAATCCAGGAGAGTGGCTGCCTCTCCCAGGAGGGGTAAACTGAACGGGAGAGAGGCTTATATAGGGCTCCTTAGGGGCAGATTTTTTCCCAGGGAGACAAGGATTGGTTAGTTTATCCCTGTTCAGGGATTGGTTAGTTTATTTGATTGGGGCAGAGATGGCACTGACTTCATGGCCAAACTGTCTCTTTTACTGGTCCTTTTTAGCTTCTTGACTCTAATCTTAAGACCACGGCATATTTCTCTCACTGGCTCTGATTCTAGGGAAAACTGTGATATTAGTTTCAGAGCCAGGGCACATGTCTTCAGTCCTGGGTTCAGGGATAAAGATGTTTGTCTCCCCTGACCCAGGTCTCAAATACAGGGTGTGTTTCTTTCACTGACTCTGGCTGGGTTCAGAGTCAGGGTGCTCAGTAATTGGTTAGTTTCCTGCTCCAGTTGTCCCTTTTACTCTACACACATGGCACATACCCTTTACCCTTAGCAAAGATGACTACCAACCATATGGTATCTAAAATATTAGATTAAAATTTCTATGTATTAGATTATTTTAAACATGTGTTGAATCACATACATAGTAAGTTGTAGCAAACCAAGATTATCCATGTATAGATTTTTAACTAGATTCAATAAATTTATGAATCTTGAGATAGAGTTTACAGCATAGTCTTAAGAGATTTTTTATGGGTGGAGCACAGAGAAATTATACAAATAAGATATATTTAAAAGTGGGAAGTAGAGGAAGTGCATATCAGTGTATGAGAGCATATGAGAGTTGGGGATTCTATGTTTTTGTAGCAGCAGTTATGATTTGTGAAAATTTGGAAATCATGTGAGCCAATTTTGTACATTGAACTGTATTGAGGCCAAGCCATTTGTAGTCTGAGGAGGAAAGACAGAGCATTAAAAAAAATGAAACTCCTCTAGAGGAAATTTCTATGTTCCAAGAGGAAGCTGAGCGGCATTAATTGTGTAGTGGGCCAGGACTGCAGGATGATCTCTGCCTGGGGGAGGAGAGGCCTAGGAGGGCTTAAGGAAGAGAGAAAGGAGGCAGTTGTGATGGGGAGAAGAGAAATTGTATGAGGGAGGTGAGAGCAGAAGCTGCAGCACTATACCTAGGAGCCAAGAAATAGCAGTCAGGTTTGCAGTTCCCAGGAGGAGGAGAGACAGTAGAGAAACCCAGACGGGCATAGCAGGCCAGAGCCAAAAGATGGTGAGTGACTGCAGAGCGGGATATCCAAAGTGGTTTTGGTTAGAGATGTAGAGAAATTGGTTATTTGATGCATGAGTATTCTATAAGCACAAATGTTATAACCATAATGAATATTAGAATAGTGATAGCATTGCATGTAACACTCTCCCATCAAGAACAGGGATCCGAACCATTTTGACTACTATTAGTCACATTATCATATTGATCAAGAAAAATCTAGAGAAAACTTGAAAAGAGTCCCATATGATTAGCAGTTCTGGTATTTCATAGAATATAAGCTTATATTTGCCTTTAGTAGGAATACTAATGTAATGATGTCTTATGCAAATGGAAAGAAATTTGAATCCAAAGAATTATTTAAATATAGTCCCTTCTTCAGATGGATGAGTCTATTATTGTCTCAAGATCCAGTCATAAACACAGAGGCATGAATAAAGATGACAGGAGCTGGATCCATTCAACCTACAAGTTGAAGTAAAGGAGGATGAGGAACATGAGACAATACACATGATCAGAGGCACTCACCACAGATGCACAGGTCGAAGCAGGTCATACCACCAGAAAGAGATTCTCAGGTGACACAGGGTTCCCCATATTCCTCAGAACTACTGTCTTCACTTAGAGGGCCTTAACTTGGACCCTGCTGGGCAGACATAAAAACTGATGGTACATTCAATATTGGGTTTTGCTCTTAGCTGAAGGTTGGCTATCTACCTGTTGATTTACACTATCTTCTCACCCTCTACCATTGTCCTTGATGGCCAGGAGCCAGAGGAGCTGAAAAGGAATCTGTAATGATTCGGTGCATAAATTGGTAACAACAGATGCATCCACTTCCCAATTTTCTTCAGTGAACCAGGATTCCACATCTCAAATTGTTTAAACCCCTAGGCTAATTTAAAGGCAGTTCAGAATGTTCTGTAGAGAAATGATCTTTAGCTCTCAAATATATATCACCTGGATAATTTTAAAAATCAAGAGTAAGTGAAAGAATGCCCTTTCACGCTTCCCTTTTTGTTTTTGTTCTTTTTTTCAGTTCTTTGAGACAGTGTTGCTCTGTGCAGCCCAGGCTGTCCTGAAACTCACTCTGTGGACTGGGCTGGCCTCAAACTCACAGAAATGCACCTGACTCTGCCTCTTGAGTGCTGGGATTAAAGGCAAGCACCACTGGTGTGGGAGGTCCTTCTGTCTATGTGTTGCTTTTATTGGTTAATGAATTAAAAAAAAAAGTCTTGTCCTGTGGTAGGGCAAAATAACAGAGCTACGCAGGAAAAACTAAAGTGAATGCTGGGAGAAAGGAGGCAGTGTCAAAGAGACACCAGGTAGCCCCCGGACATAGATGCCGGAACTTTAGCCAGTAAACCACAGCCACATGGCCATATACAGATTAACAGAAATGTGTTAAATTAATATGTAAGAGTTAGCCAATAAGAAGCTAGAGCTAATGGGCCAAGCAGTACTTAATTAATACAGTATCTGTGTTGTTATTTCTGGGTTAAGTGGTCAGGAAGCAACAAGTGGGCTCCTCCCAATATACACCACCACCAACCAGCCCCCCTTTTCATTTATAATAATTATTTTCATGTTCTATATGCTCTTTCCATTGTAAACTGGCCTTGAGGATTATAAGGAATGCCTGTAATATGATTAACATTCCATTCCTTACTGTATATAGGCTGATCCACTGTTAGATTTTATAGAAGCGGTCACTCCCTCATCAGCAAATGTTTTTGTAAGAGAAAAGCAATGCAGAAGCATTCTCTGAAGATTGAGGAACTGCCCAGAGAATTTTGGAATAAGTATCACTGTATGAAAATTTGGCATGTGAGGGACAAGAATAAAGTGGATGGCTTCCATTTGTCATGATACATTAGTACTTTTAACTCTGGGAATACCTTCAGCCACATGGCCATGACAGTGTAGGAGAGCGCAAATAGGGCATTCCTGTACAAACTGTCTCACTTGTTTCAGCAGGGTGTGAAGACAAAACTGAAGCAGGTTCTATTGCTGGGAACAACCCAACTACATAAGCAGAATCTGAAATGATATTTAAGGGTTAATAAATTAACCATAACAGATGAATTGAAACACCAGTTCCACCTGTTGAGCTCAGGAAAAGGAAGTATTAGTAAACTGATGACTATCTGGACTGTGAATCCCTCATGTACCATTAGATATCAATAAAATAAGTATCTGTCTGTGGAATGGGAGGTTGGCAATTTTTGTAATCACAAATTNCCTTGAGGATTATAAGGAATGCCTGTAATATGATTAACATTCCATTCCTTACTGTATATAGGCTGATCCACTGTTAGATTTTATAGAAGCGGTCACTCCCTCATCAGCAAATGTTTTTGTAAGAGAAAAGCAATGCAGAAGCATTCTCTGAAGATTGAGGAACTGCCCAGAGAATTTTGGAATAAGTATCACTGTATGAAAATTTGGCATGTGAGGGACAAGAATAAAGTGGATGGCTTCCATTTGTCATGATACATTAGTACTTTTAACTCTGGGAATACCTTCAGCCACATGGCCATGACAGTGTAGGAGAGCGCAAATAGGGCATTCCTGTACAAACTGTCTCACTTGTTTCAGCAGGGTGTGAAGACAAAACTGAAGCAGGTTCTATTGCTGGGAACAACCCAACTACATAAGCAGAATCTGAAATGATATTTAAGGGTTAATAAATTAACCATAACAGATGAATTGAAACACCAGTTCCACCTGTTGAGCTCAGGAAAAGGAAGTATTAGTAAACTGATGACTATCTGGACTGTGAATCCCTCATGTACCATTAGATATCAATAAAATAAGTATCTGTCTGTGGAATGGGAGGTTGGCAATTTTTGTAATCACAAATTCAGTTTGTAGGAGAAAATCTAATTTCTGGTCAGCTGGATAATGATTTCCTACCCTTCCATGGTTTTCTACAAATAAAATCTGAACATCCATAGAAATGTATCATAGTCTTAAACACTGATTGTTAGGGTAATATTATAAAGCAAGAATATTAAGGAAAGCACTTAGCATTTTCTGACCATTATGGTGTAAATATTTTCATTCTACAAGTTTACCTTCTGGTGCTATAATACCTATAGAAGACAAAGTAGTGGGGAAAATAAGTTTAAAGGCAGTGTCTTAGGGTTTCTATTACTGCAATTGAAATATGACCAAAAAGCAAGTTAGGGAGGAAAGGGTTTATTAGGCTTACACTTCAGTTCATGACAAAAGGAAGTCAGGACATAAAACCAAACAAGGCAGGATCCCAGAAAAAGGACCTGATGCAGAGAACATGGTGGGTGCTGATACTGGCTTGCTTCCAATGGCTTGCTCAACCCACCTTCTTATAGAAGCCAGGACTACCTGCCCAGAGATGGAAATACAATGGGCTGGGCCATCCCTCAATGATCAGTAAATGGATCTCACCGAGGAATCTCTTCAACTGAGGTTCCTTCCTCTCTGGCTTTTGCTCATGTCAAGTTGACAGAAAACCAGCCAGTTAGTCAGCAAATGAATGCGTCTTCTAGTCTGGACTCAAATAGCTATAGTTGTTTTCTTGCCTCAGGAGATAATATATGTAATATATATATAATATATGTAATGATGTCTCACCTTCTAGAGTTTTAATTAAATAGTTTCCTAAAGTAGGATGTATCCAATTAAATACCCCCTATCACTTTCTGAACATTAACTTATTTTAAATTGTCTTGTTTATGGAAATTTTTTTGTGGTCTAAAATTTGTTCTAGTAGCCAGTTGTCCCAAACATTGCACAATATCTAATCTATGTACCTTTTTGGTGTAATGATGAGTCCACTTTTACATAGCATGTCCTGAGTCATGGATTGTAGCTCTTCCTTTTTGGAGGTGACTAACAGGATATCATCTATATTGAATAATAGAAGGCTGAAAGAAGGCCTTTCACCTAGTTCATGTTCTGTTCAATATTATTTTAGAATGTGTCCCATACTTTATCTTCTTCTGGAAACCAGGGATTATAAGTAACTTGCAGGCAGTTGAATAGTTGTGGTTGTAATGCTTGTGCTTTAAATGCTTGAGATGGCTCAGCAGTTAAGAGTATTGATTGCTCTTCCAGAGGACCCAACTTTGATTCCCAATCCCCACATGGTAGTTCACTACTGTCTGTAACTTAAGTTCTAGGGGACCCATCACCCATGGCAAAACACCAATGCACATTAAAAAAAAAAGTGATTCACATTGCTGGGTAGTGGTGGCACATGTCTTTAATTCCAGCACTCAGGAGGCAGAGGCAGGCGGATCTCTGTGAGTTCAAGGCCACCCTGGTCTACAAGAGCTAGTTCCAAGACAGGTCCTAAAAACTACAGAGAAACCCTGTCTTTTAAAAAAAAAGTGATTCACAAGTTAGAGAAAATCAGTCTTTCATGGTTTTTGCCCCATTATTGTCATCTCCTTCTGTGAGGATCCCACTTCCTTCTTTTTTAGCCAACTTGGTTCCTGCTCAGGTGCCACTGGAAGAATGGAGCCAATAAATGAGGCAGACTAAAGTCTCTCACAACAGACAACTTTATTTAGGGACCAATAAACTACACTACAAAACTATACTACAAAAAAGACACTAAGGGTTAAGAAGGGCAGTGGTGGCGTACGCCTTTAATCCCAGCACTTGAGGGGCAGAGGCAGGTGGATCATTGTGAGTTTGAGGCCAGCCTGGTCTACAGAGTGAGTTCCAGGACAGTTAAGAGTTGTTACACAGAGAAACCCTGTCTCAAAAAGCCAAAACAACAACAAAAGCAGTCAATGTATAACTGTTCTCATAACTTCAAACTGTATACAATGACAAGAACAAGCCAGATATGGAAACACATTTTTTCATATAGGCATAGAAAAGATAGTTTAAACATTTATTTGAATAACAACAGCAAGCAATAATGAGTAATCTGAAGTGAACTCACTCTTATTTTCTGTACCTGGGAGGAGCATGAACAACACGCAAAAAAAAATCCAAGATTTTGTGTTTTGAAGAAACTGAGGTCACAAGACTCTTGTATTCTTGGGTGTGTTCTTCCAAGCATTTAGAAATCTTATGGTTCCATTTTAGGGACCATGTTCTGACAATATACCTAAATCAAATTACTTTTATTTAAATTTGTAAAAAAAATATACACAAAGAAAGCCCTTTCTATATGTAGTCTTCCCCTCTCACACATTTAAACCATATCTATCTATCTATCTATCTATCTATCTATCATTTATCTATCTTCATATTTTTAAAAGGGATTTGAGGTTTTTTTCCCAACATCCAAAGCTTTTTTAATAGCAGTAAGATCTAGGGTTAGTTTTTGTAGCCGCGGCTGGCCCTTCTGCCTCTGGCATGTTCAAACTTCCGGCCCTTGGAGTGGACATAGGATTTGGTATGGTTGTGTGGGGTTCCTGGGGGCTTGCCAAAATGCCGGTACACCTCTCGGCCCTTCTGAGGTCCAGACAGGAGCACAGTGCCATGGCCCTTGGAAGACTCCAAGGCCAGCTGGTCAAAGGTGAGGATCTTACCCCCAGCCTTGAGGATGAGACTTGGGGCCCAGCTGCTCACCTGCAGTGCACACACCTTCAGTTTGGGCACGTCAAGAATCCTCACATCATCTGTGACCGTCCCCATAACCACAGCCGTCTTGTTTTCTCGGCCAGGAAGCTTCATCTTTCAGATCATCCGGGACAGGGACAGAGGTGGCCGGTTGGTGCAACTCATGAATAACCTTTTCAGCACAACCTGATTGAAGGTGGAGTTGGTTCACCTGGCTAGAAACCAGCTTGACTAGCTTGACTAGCAGCCGCAAGTAGATGTCCTGGCTCTTGGGCTCCTTGCGCCGAACCTTTCGGTCCTTGTTGTAGCGGATGTCAACACCCATGATGGCACCTCCTGCTTGGCCAGGTCCAGTGAGTTTTTATTTTTATAATTGAGAAATTTATAATATATAAAAATATCTGAATTTTTATCTTTATGCCATTTGCATATCTGGGGTACTCAAGGAAGCCACAAGAATGCATCAGATTTCCTGGAGCTGGAATACTGGTAGTTCCGAGCCACTTGATGAGGAAGGTAGGAACCAAAAGTGGGTACCCTACAGCAGAAGTGCTGAGACAACTGTCCATTACCCAAATATGTCATTGCATTCTGAAGATGACCCATGACTTCTATCTTCTCTCACTTGGAGGTGACGAAAATCCCTGCTACATGGTCTTTGAATGATTCAATGGATTTCTTTGCCTCTGTGAATGGACTCTGCACGTATCTTTTTCAAGACAGGGTTCCTCTTTGTAGCTTTGGAGCCTGTCCTGGAACATGCTCAGTAGACCTGGCTGCCTCAAACTCACTGAGATCCGCCTGCCTCCTGAGTGCTGGAATTAAAGGTGTGCGCCACCACCACTTGGCACTTATTGCCATTCTTAACATACACATCTTGATGTGAGTGAAGATGATGAAGGGTTTAGTTGAGTAGAGATGACTCCAGGTTAAGTTAGAAAAAATTCCATAATGTGATATATGCTATAGTTAATTTTTAAAAATTTCATTTTACATTTCAACCACAGTTCTCCCTCCCAATCTTCCTCCTGTTCCCCTTGCCTCTTCACCAGCCTAACCATCTACTTCTCCCAAAGGGAGTCAACAAAGCCTGGATCATTAAGCTGAGGCAGGACCAAGCCCCTCTGCCCTGCATTAAGGCTGAGCATGACATCCCATCATAGGGAATGAGCTCTGCAACTGTCTCCTATATGCAGAGGGCCTAGTTTGGTCCCTTGGAGGGTGCACAGCTGTCGGTCTGTAGATTCCATCTTCATGAACATGACCTCCCTTCTTGTTGATTGAGACAGGATCTCTCTACATGACCATGAGTATCCTGGAACTCACTATATGGACCATGATAGCCTCAAACACAGCAAGATCCATTTGCCTGTCTCCAAATTGCACCACTATGCTCACTTGATATGTTTATAAAATGACCTGTCTTTGAATCAGGCATAAAATAATAAAAGATTTAAACAGAAACTGTCATTATGTTGTTGAACAGTGACATGTCATGGAATGCAACAATGTATCAATTTCAACAGGAAAATCATTTCCTATGTTCTCAATATTTTGGTTTGCTTTGTTAATTTCATTTCTTTAGAAAATTTTAACAGTATGCAAACACCTGTACCATGTTGTGCATGTTACAGGCAGAGGTCAACTTACAGGTGTGTATTTTCTACTTACTCTATGTCAGTACTAGAGAACAAACTGAGGTAGTTAAGTTTGGGAGCAAGTGCCTTAAACATGTGAGTGACTTCACTGGCCATTATTTCAGTTACAAAAATATTCTTGTATGTGAGTATGTGACATACATATGCCACAGCCCAACAGTAGTAATTATAGGGTAAAAGGGACACCTGGAGCAGGAAATCAACCAATCACTGAGCACCCTGACTTCTGAACCCAGAGCTGGTGAAAGAAACACACTCTGGATCTGAAAACTGGGCCAGGGAAAGAAACATCTTTATTCTTGAACCCAGGACACGTGCCCTGAATCAGAAACTAGTGTCAAAAAAAAAAACACTTTGTTCCTAGAATCAGAACCAGTTAAAGAAATATGCCCTGGTCCTAAGATTAGAGTCAAAAAGCTAAAAAGGACCATGAAGTCAGAGCCATCTCTGCCCCTGACCAACAAAACTAACCAATCCCTCTTCTGCCTGGGAAAACTCCACCCATAATTCGCCCTATATAAAGCCTCTTTGCCTGCCTGTTCAGTTAAAGGCCACTGTTTATCTCTCCCTGGCAGATGCAGCCACTCTCCTGGACTCCTTCCCAAATAAATCTGTTTCTCAAAAGAGTCTTGGGTGACGACCTTCATTTGCCAAGTAGAAGAAGCTGGCTGGGACTGAGCAGAAAAACCTTGCTGAGATGCTCCCTTAGGGGGCCTGAGCAAAGTGGAGTAGAACAGAAGAACCTTGCTAGGATGCTCCTTAAGGGGCCTGAGTAAGGCTGAGCAGAAAAAAGAAACAACTTTTCACAGGAGCCTGAGGAGATTGCTACATTTCTGCAGGGGCTTCCCCTATAGCAAAAAAAGAAACATCTTGGACTGGAGAAGAAGCAGATACCTCTGCTAGGACGTTCCCTTCAGGAAACAAAGAGCAGAGCTCAGCTGTAGTGGCTCTCCAGAAGAGCAGGACTGCTATATCCTGTGGGGAGACCATCCCCCACCGCACCCCAGCCTCAGCTGTCCTATTGAGGCTCTACCCCCCCAGAGTTGTCCTATTGTGGCTCTATCCTCCAGAGCTGAGCTATTGCAGTTCCAGGCTCCAGACTTGTACTACTGTGGCTCTAAGTATAGCCTGGCTTCCCGATAAATCAGGATTAGCTTCTGTAACTCTAAAGCTGTAACACATCCCCTTACATTAATCAGAAACACTGGCATGCGTAAAGTATATATTCCAGAGACTGAACACAGGTTTAGCTGCAACGACTTTACCCACTGAGACAATTCTCTGCCACGTTTACTCATGGAGACAATTCTCTGCCATTTGTGTTTCTGAGATGGACACTAAAAAAGAAATCCCACACTAGCTCAGAATTGAGTATAACAAAGGGTTATTTATTTAGGGGTAGAGTCACAGATCACAGTCCTCTGTATGAACAGGGAACAGGAACGGAATCCAGCAGCCAGAGAGCAAGAGAACACACACTTTCCATAGGCACTTATAGAATGAGAGGCCATGCCCAACTGGGTGGGTAACTTAAAGGCTGTAGGATTTCCTACAGCACCTCCCCTTTAGTTTAAATAAGAGAGTTCTAAGCCTAATACAAAAAGAACAAATATAGGTATAAAAATTAGAATTACAACCACTATAAAAAATATCAAGCAAGAAACATGTGATGTTTCAATAATTATCCTATCCTAAGGAGTATCTTATAAATAACTTGGCCAAGTCATAAGAGGAAAGTAACTACAACTATCTAGTCTTCAACCCCATTGAAGACCCAAGAAGGGAAATAATATTACTTGAGTAAGCAGGAAGTGCAATCAAGCAACTCCCAAAATGTGCAACAAATGACAGAGGCAACTGGCTCCCTGGGCAATCACCCAAAGTCTCATTTGCAACACACAACCAACTTTGGCTAAGCCCTAGAGTAACTGACAGATCATTTTCAGAGGCAGGAATTTTTCAAAATCGTTTTATCCTGTCTTATCGAGGTTTGACAGTCTTTTTTCTTGTATCCTGCTTGTCCTGTTCGGACATCGTGCATGTTATCAGTGGTCAATGCATGAGCAGTTCCTTGCACAAAGGCCAGTTTTACCAAGAAGAAAACAAGTTCCAAGTGTAGTGTCTTTGGTGTTCAACATTCTCCCAGGTGACATCCAAGCAGTAAGATGTCTCCATCAATTCTAGAGTTTTGGAAGATGCTTACAATGTACTTCCTATTTATTTAGGTAATATTATATCCTTCTGGAGTCTTTGATGGAGTTTAAGTATAGATAATTACAGCTTTCCTTAGTTAGATAAAATAAAATATAACTGTAATCCTTGCTTGATAGCTATTTTGTTATAATTTTTCTGTGTTAAAGTTAAAACCTTCCTTTTTATTTAAATAGAAAAGGGGAGGTGATGTGGGATTCCCCTCTGTATGCTGTGAATGCCATTGGTTAATAAAGAAGCTGTTTTGGGGCTGTGACAGGGTAGAACAGAGCTAGACAGGGAAAACTAAACTGAATGCAGGGAGAAAGGAGGTGGTGTCAGAGAGAAGTCATGTAGCCTCCGCCTGACAGAACTTTGCTGGTAGGCCACAACCTCATAGTGATGCACAGATTAATAGAAATGGGTTAAATTAATATGTAATAGCTAGCTAATAAGAAGCTGGAGCTAATGGGCCAAGCAGTGACTTAATAGTTTCTGTGAAGTTATTTTAGGAGTCTGGGTTGCTGGGAAATGAACAAGCAGCCTCCTACAACATTTAGTGTTTAGAATAAACTAACAGAGTTCAAAAGAATGGATGGCAGGATAAATACCACTTCCATTTGCAAATAGGTTTTATTATTCTAATTATCCTTTGCTCCTCTATCCACAGATGACAATTTATTTATAATTTGAAAAAAAAACACAATATCTGACTGATGGAATGGTTCTACTAATTCTATCTGAGCACTAGTGAGACTGCTCAGTGGAAACAATGTATGTGGTATGCAAAGCTTTACTGAATTTACTAGATTCATGGCGTTTTTCTTCAGGATTAATTCTTAATACTGTGAAGAACACTGTAACATATAGAGGCATTATCACATTGACATTTATAGGATTTCTTTTTACTATTACTTCTTTGATGTGTTTGAAGATTATATTGACCTTCAAAGTTTCAGTGCAGAAATTACATATAGTGTTTTTCTCCAGTATGACTCCTTTCATGATTTTGAAGGTTTTTGTGTCTTGTAAAGGCTTTACCACATTGATTACATTTGTAAGGTTTCACTGCTGCATGAGTTCTTCGATGTATTTGAAGACTACGGTGACTTATAAATGCTTCACCGCATTGATTACATTCATGGTGCTTCTCTCCAGTATGACTTTTTACATGAATTCGAAGACTATTGGAATGTGCAAAGGCTTTACCACACTGATCACATATATAGGGCTTTTCTCCAGTATGAATTCTTTCATGTATTTTAAGATAATAGCGACTTGCAAAGGGTTTATCACATTGATTGCATTTATAGGGTTTCTCTCCAGTGTGGATTTTATAATGATTTTGAAGACGACTAAAATGTGGAAAGGCTTTCCCACATTGATTACATTTATAGGGTTGGTCTCCAGTATGAATCCTTTCATGTGTTTTAAGAGAACCGTGATTTGCAAAGGCTTTACCACACTGACTGCATTCATAGGGTTTCTCTCCAGTATGGTGTCTGAAATGGTTTTGAAGATGAATGAATTGTGCAAAGGCTTTATCACACTGATTACATTCATAAGGTTTCACTCCTGTATGAGTACTTTCATGTATTTGAAGCTTATGGCGACTTATAAAGGCTTTACCACACTGATTACATACATAGGGTTTCTCTCCAGTATGAATTCTTTCATGTGTTTTAAGATCACTGCGACATGCAAAGGCTTTACCACATTGATTACATACATGGGGTTTCTCCCCAGTATGAGATTTTTCATGATTTCGGTGACTGTTTAAATACATAAAAGCTTTACCACACCGATTACACACATAGGGTTTCTCTCCAGTATGAATTCTTCCATGTATTTTAAGATATTGGCGACTTCCAAAAGCTTTACCACATTGATGGCATTCATAGGGTTTCTCTCCAGTATGGTTTCTGAAATGGTTTTGAAGATGACTGAAATGTATAAAAGCTTTACCACACTGATTACATACATAGGGTTTCTCTCCAGTATGAATTTTTTCATGTGTTTTAAGATCACTGCGACATGCAAAGGCTTTACCACATTGATTACATACATGGGGTTTCTCCCCAGTATGAGATTTTTCATGATTTCGGTGACTGTTTAAATACATAAAAGCTTTACCACACCGATTACACACATAGGGTTTCTCTCCAGTATGAATTCTTCCATGTATTTTAAGATATTGGCGACTTCCAAANTTTCATGTGTTTTAAGATCACTGCGACATGCAAAGGCTTTACCACATTGATTACATACATGGGGTTTCTCCCCAGTATGAGATTTTTCATGATTTCGGTGACTGTTTAAATACATAAAAGCTTTACCACACCGATTACACACATAGGGTTTCTCTCCAGTATGAATTCTTCCATGTATTTTAAGATATTGGCGACTTCCAAAAGCTTTACCACATTGATGGCATTCATAGGGTTTCTCTCCAGTATGGTTTCTGAAATGGTTTTGAAGATGACTGAAATGTATAAAAGCTTTACCACACTGATTACATACATAGGGTTTCTCTCCAGTATGAATTTTTTCATGTGTTTTAAGATCACTGCGACATGCAAAGGCTTTACCACATTGATTACATACATGGGGTTTCTCCCCAGTATGAGATTTTTCATGATTTCGGTGACTGTTTAAATACATAAAAGCTTTACCACACCGATTACACACATAGGGTTTCTCTCCAGTATGAATTCTTCCATGTATTTTAAGATATTGGCGACTTCCAAAGGCTTTACCACATTGATTGCATTCATAGGGTTTCTCTCCAGTATGGATTTTGTAATGGTTTTGAAGATGACTGAAATGTATAAAGGCTTTACCACATTGATTACATTCATAGGGTTTCTCTCCAGTATGAATGTTTTCAAGATATTGAAGACTAGTGAAATATGCAAAGTCTTTTCTACCTTGATTAAGTTTATAGGGTTCTACTTCCATATGAGTTCTTTGGTGTAATTGTAAAGAGGAATGAGATCTAAAGTCTTTATCATGTTGATTATATTCACAGAAATCTTCTTCATTATGGGTTCCTTTGTGTGTTTGAAGATACCTGTGAAGGTTAAAGACTTTAGTAGATAGTTCATATTTATCACTTCCTTTTACCTTATGAGCCTTTTCAGAACAGAACCTGGCTGCATGCATAACATTTTTCTATACTGTGAGTCATACTACATGTGCGAAGTGAACCAGTATAGACAGAAGAATTCTCACATTCCTTGTACTCATAAGGGTTTTTTTTCTAACGGTGTGAGTTTGTTGATGTACTCCCAGTGTAGTTGGAAAAAGAATGAATTGTAAATTTGTATCACATTCACCAAATCTACTCATAGTGGGGACTACTACATATCTAACTGTTGGTTACATTGCTTCTTTTCATATCTCTTATTTTCAGGTATCTATAGAACAACAAACAAAAGGCTTTCATATTGCATTTACACAATCTAAGTTTTTGTTCCTCATAGAGAGATGTGGTATAGGGATTAAGGTTTTTCCACCATGACAACATTCTTGACACTCATCAACTGTTCCTCTCAACAAACTACAGTAAGTCTCTGTAAGTATATGGGCAACACTAGCTTTATTATGGACTATATGCATATAAAAGGTCTTGGACAGGGCTGGAGAGATGGCTCAGAGGTTATGGCTGCTCTTTCAGAGGTCCTGAGTTCACTTCCCAGCAACAACATGGTAGCTCACAATCATCTGTAATAAGATCTGGTGCCTTCTTTTGGCCTGCAGGGAACATTTAGGCAGAATACTGTATACATAGTAAATAAATAAATCTTAATAAAAAAAAGGTCTTGGACAGATACTGATCCCCCTAATTAAGGGATACCTATATGATACTTACATGGTATGAAACAAAAAGGATAAACAGTTCTACAAAGTGGATCTCATGGGGCTATAATTAATATAATTAAAAGTGTCATGTGTTAACACATTGTTTCATTGTCTTCTTTCTTAGAGGAACGCCTTGGAAACAGATCACCTCCCTGACACTGAGGCACACTGGTTTGTGAGAATTTAATAATCATCATAAAGCTGTGCTTATTTAGTGTTGTCTTTTCTTAAAGTTTCAGGGAAAACTGAGATTTCTTCAGAGGTACATATATATCAGTTTGCATATGAAAATTACCTTTCATGTCTTCTAGAACTTTGACAATGTTCTTCAGTATTCCGGTTTTCCCATTTGTAGCCTAAAATATAGTACCGGAAAAAGTATGATATATTACAGCAAACTGCAAAATTTAAGTCACAATCTTTGTTGAACCTGAGAACCATGCCTGATTTATTCATCACATACTTCTTTCAATCCCAGGAAAGCATCAACAATCAAGAAATGCTTGTCCACTTATTGTTAAAAAGTAACAAAAACCCCAGCAGTCTTACCTACAGCAGTGAGGTTCCAGTAGGTTTCCAGCATCACATCTTTGTAGAGACTCTTCTGGGAAGGATTCAGCAAAGCCCACTCTTCATGGGTGAAGTTCACATGCACATGCTCATAGGTCACTGCATCCTAAAGTATCCCAAATATATACATAATAGAAATGGTGAGAATGACTGCATTGCAAACTGAGAACATATTTACATGATTCTGTATGATCCATATACTTATTCCGTGTCACAGAATTTCAAATACAGTCACGAAGATGTTTTAGAAGGAAATATAAAAGGAAGATCATGCCTCTTGTTTCTATGCCGGCTGAATAGGTTATCGCATTGTAAGAGAAACGACTATTAGCAGATATACAGAGAGACATGCAAACAGCATGATGAGGAAACAATAGCAAAACTGTATCAAAAATCCTAACTTAAAAAAGAATGAACAAGGTGCATGTGGTGGTGTAAACCTTTAATTCCAAAACTCAGGAGGCAGAGATAGGTGACTCTCTGAGATTTGAGGCCAGCCTGATCTATGTAGAGATTTCCAAGACAGACAGAGGTACAAAGTGAGATGCTGACACAAACAAACAAACAAACAAGAATAGAAAGCACTTAGGGGATCAAACAGAATTCCTCCAAAGACTTAAACATTCATTCCAGTTCTATACTTGCCTTCCAGAAAACTGGAGTGGCCCAGTTTAAACTTTAAGACTAATATATTCCTGAATGAAATTTTAATAAGTTACTGACTGGCAGATCAAAAAGTTCTCAAAAGCATTAGCAAAGGAAATGCTGAATAAAAAAATTAGAGTATACTATGGCTCAACAATTAAGAGATAATGTGTTGTTTTTGCAGAGGACCTCAATCAATCCCCAGTACTCAATTAGAGGTTTACAACCATTTGTAACTTCAAATCAAGAGAAGACAATATATTCTTCTGACTTCAATAACACCAGGCTCACATATTGAGGAAATGCCTCAATATGATTGAGCAGTAGGCAAGCCTGTAGGGCATTTTCTACTTTTTTAATTTTTTATTAATTTTTTTAAAAAAAATAATCAATCCAAATTCTCACTCCCTCCCCTCCTCCCACCCTCTAATCCAAAGAGAGGGTAGTAAGTCACTTTGCTTTGTGGAAAGTTCAAGGCCTTCCCTATTACATCTAGCCTGAGCAAGGTATACATACAAAGAGAATAGGATCTCAAAAAGCCAGTACATGCAGTAGAGATAAATCCGGGTGCCACTGACAGTGGCCCATCAGTCTGCTTCAGCCATACAACTGTCAACCACATTCAGAGGGACTAATTTGGTCCTATGCTTGTTTGTTCCCAGTCCAGTGGAGTTGGAGAGTTTCAATTAGCTCAGGTAAACTGTTTCAGTGGATGAACCCTTCATGATCTCAACCTCTTTCCTCATTCTCATTCCTTCTACTCTTCAACTGGACCTTGGGAGCTCAGTCCAGTGCTCCGATGTGGTTCTCTGCCCGTTTCCATCTGTTGCTGGACAAAGGTTCTAAGGTGATATTTAAGATGTTCATCAGTCTGACTGCAAATCAAGGCCAGTTTGGGCACCCTCTCCTCTATTGCTTAGGGTCTTAGCTGGGGTCATCCTTGTGGATTCCTGGGACTTTTTCTAGAGCCAGGTTTCTTGTTAACCCCATCATGGCTCCCTCGATCAAGATATCTTTCCTTGCTCTCATACCTGTCCTTCCTCCATATCGACTATCCCATTCCCCCAAATTCTCCTCAACCCTCCCCTTCTCCCTCCCCCCCCAGCACCTATGCTCCCACTTTTGTCAGGAGATCTTGTCAGTGTCCAATTTCCAGGTGGGTCTATATATGTTTTTCTTCAGGTTCAACTTATTACTTAGCTTCTCTAGAATCATGAACCATAGGCTCAGTGTCCTTTGTATATAAGTGGATACACTTATGAGTGAGCACATACCGTATTGATTTTTTTGGGTCTAGGTTACCTCACTCAGGATAGTGTTTTCTAATTCCATCCATTTGCATGCAAAATT
>LOEQ01004592.1:19193-41602 GCA_001685075.1 Bramus lutescens
TTTGTGTGTTGTTATTTCGGGGTATAAGCTAGCCATGTGGGAGCTGGGCCAGACGAAAAGCAGGGCCTTCTCCCCTGTCACTACATCTCTGTGACTCTTGGGTTCCACATCTTTGACATGAAGGTGCTGACCTCCCAGGATGGCGGGAAGGTCAAAAGATAAATGTCTGTGGTGTTGCTTCACTGTGCCGTGTGTACCGAGCAACCAGAGGGACACCAGCCAGGCTGAGGCTAGTGAAATGCCAAGAACGCTATGACAACTGGCAGAGGCTGAACAGAGAATGAGTCACTGGCATACTGAGGCTGCCTCTGAGCCTCTGTCCCATCAACAGTTCAGCTGCTTTAGACCATTCCAACCACAATAATATACCAACATGGCTGTGGGAACTCATGGTCATTCCACTGTTTGTTTGTGACAGGGTCTCATGTGGCCCAAGCTAGCCCCAGACTCTTGAACTCCTCATCCTACTGCCTCTATCTTCCACTACTGGAAGGGTGTGCTGGCATACCCACCACACCCATATTTTAAACATAGTTTTCTTTGGGCAAATTTTCTTAAGACTCCTGAGAGTTTGAGTACTTCTCTGATCAGGCCCATTGGATCAGCTAGCTCTCTCCAAATCAGTACCCCACTCAAATGCTCATGGTGTCTTATATTCTAGGGTTTCATCAAGACAATCTGACCCAGATGAGTAAGAAACAGCAGTCAGGGCTACATCAATCCACAGCTCTAATTAAGACAAGGAAAGAAAAACAGAGAATGAGTAGAAACTGTCCCAGAGTCGGAAAAGTGTCCAAGTTCGGATATGACTCCGGGAAGATAAAGATACAGGGTGAACTTTGTTTCTAAACCTCAGCTTACACCAGACACACTGTCAGGAAGATAAGGCAGCCCTTTAGACACTATTTCTCTGTTTACTTATATCCTGCTTGCTCCTGTAAGGACTTGGGGGAAGTGGACATTGGTGGCCATCTGCCTCGACTAACAAATAACAAAACCAAATCGGTAAAGGAAGAGGTTTGCTATCCTGGATAACATGGCTTTTATGCAGTAGTTGAGAGACGAAACATTGGCTTTCTCAGACTGGAGAGATGGCTCAGCAGTTAAGAGTACTATGGCTCTTGCAGAGGACCCAAGTTTGATTCCCAGCACCCACTTGATGCCTCACAACCACCTGTAACACTAGTCCCAGTGGTTCTGATACTTTCTTCTGACCTCCTTGCAAGAGCATCATTGGCTTTCTCAACCAACTACAAACCTCTTGTTGAAGAACAAAATTTAGCTGGTGTCAAGGTCTACTTCTAATCTGAACCCTTTGTCATCCTAACACTTTGGAGAGGATCACTGTGAGTTCAAGGTCAAACTGGATTGCCTGGTTTGTTCAAGGCCAGCCTGAACTAAGCAATGGAACCCTGTTTCAAAAACCAACAAAACAAGACAAAATAGAAAGCCATGAAGACAAAAAAAAAGAAAGGGCGTTTGTTCCAAATAGACTAACAAGTTCAAAGACTTATGGGGGATCTTGATTAATACTACCATCCTATGACTCATAACTCAGTCATTTTACCTTTGTAATATCCTGATTTCAGTCTCCTATGTGGTTTTATCTAGTCTTTTAAGTTTGCAATAAATTCTATACTTAAATATGAACAAGAAAGATGTTGGAAGCCAGCCATAACAGAGTAGCTTATATGGAACCACCCTCCACTGAGAGATTCTAGCAGAAGACAAAATACAAGAAGCAGCCTCGGACTGCATTAGAATGTGACCTGTACAAATGAGACTGGAGAGAAGGTAGTCACACCGTGATGACTCCAATTCATCCCCACCTAATTCCTGGTGCAGGAAACACAGCAAGCCGCAGCTTTACTGAGCCGTGAAGAGACAGAGTGAAGCTCAAAACTGCCAAAGGGGCAAAGACTTGGTGGTACTAGGCCCACAAGACAGCGTGAACTTCCCCCTTGAAGTGTTTGCCAACTCCAGAGCTGAGCCAGTGCAGGCACTGACTGCAAGTCAGTCAAGGGAGGGGAGCTCCCTGGGGGACTGGGAGGCTGTGAGGCTGTGTAGAGCTCTTTGTATCAGCATGTTACTAAGGAGACGTGATCACAAGACTTGTGTGCACAGGTAATAACCAATTTAAAAGACCACAGCCGGCTTACTAATAAGGCCAACACCTATCCGACCAACCTTAAATTAGCCTAAAAGATAGTCTTGACAGGATTAGGGTGATTTCTCTGTACCCTGTGTGTCTTTTAAAAGGAACATAAAATGATTGACAATCTCTACAAACTTTACCGCAAATAAGCTAAAGAGAGAGAAACAAGGTATTTGACAAAGAAAGAGAATTTGATAAACCTATTATTGAAAAATGAAATACATTTTTCAATAACTGATAGAATAAGTCGAAAAAACTCAACAAAGACACCATCAGTCTAACTGAAGTCCAGAGGACACTACACCTAACAAGTGCTACGTGGACAGTTTTCAGCAGCATACAGCCATTTATCAAAATGTACTGCATGCTGGGCCTAAAAGCAAGTCCCGCCAAACTTGAAATCACACAGAGTATACCTTATTCTAAAGTCAAATCAAACTTAAAATGAATAACAGGGAAATAGCTAGCAAATCCCTTGGAAGTTTTGGAAATTAAGCTACACACACACACACACACACACACACACGGTCTGCTCCCCCTAGAGTTGGAGTTATAGGCAATTGTAAGCCATCCAGCATGGGTGCTAGAAACCAATGTATGCTTTTAACTCTGAGCCACCTCACCAACTCTTATTTATTTTCATTTTAACATTGTGTTTCCTTTTAGGTGCATACACCTACATGCATGCATGCATGTGCATATGTAGAGGTCAGAGGACAGTTTACAGGAATTGGTTCTCCTCTTCCACCATGTAGGCCCTGGGGCCATCAGGTTTGGCAGCAAGTACTATTTAACCCCTGAGCCATTATCACCAGCCCTTTTTAGTTATTTATTTAGAGATAAAGTTTCCTGTGTCAGACAGGTCTCAAACTCCATAGATAACTGAAATGGCCTCGAACTCCTGCACCTCCCAAGTGCTGGGATTACAGACGTCTGCCACCATGTCTGGAGCAACACATTTTAAATAACTTACAGTTCTGAAAAAAAGTGCAATGAGATTATAAATATTTTATATGTTGATGGACAATATGTGTGCCACCAGAAGGGTCTCAGGTTCAGGGCCCAGGAAGATCTGATAGGAATAAAGCAGAAGCTCAGGGCAAGACCCTTGCGCCAAGGACCGCAGGAAGAGGCAAAAAATGTCTGTTCACTCCCCTGCTGGGAAAAATGAGTTGAGAACATTACGTACACATGCGTGAGCATTAAATTAGTAACGGAAGTCTCAGGATATCAGCTGGAAAAACACTTTCAAGACAGTAGGCAATAAGATTTGAGGAAAGGGTTATTGATTTGTTTCTTCTACTAAAAGGGCTTTTCCCTTCCTAAAATTCTTCTCTGGGCTTGGGGAAGATGTAAACTCCTGACCCAAGTCCACTAAAAGATTCAGCATTTTAGGCTCAGAGAAGTAAACACACGAAAGCAAAAATCTGCTAGTTTAATTTTCTATCACGGGAAGGCACATTATTCTGCCCAAGGTGGAGAAAGAAGGCCTTGTGATGTGTAGGCAGAGGCTGTGACTTAAGTCAATGGTACAGGAAAGATTGTGTTGGAGGTGGGTGTGAAGGAAGGAATGAGCTGGACACACTTGAAAAGAACAAAGGCTTCAAAATTGCTAACGGTTACAGTGAGGCCTCATTAATTGGCCTCCACCAGCTTGGCGTGTGTGCCAGAAGCTAGAGCTGCAACTGAATTGTCCCTTTGCTAAAAATAGCTTCCTTTGAGATAAAATGATGTCTTGAAGGCTCCTTCTCTGGTATTTCAAAACATGCTTAAATAAAAATTATGATTTTGCGGAATTTTCTCATTTTATAGACTATCCCTTAAGATGTCATTAATTATATTTATTCATACTTAGAAAAAGAATCATTGTGTGTGTGTGTGTGTGTGTGTGTGTGTGCATGTGCGCTTTGTACTGACTTGGGAAGCAGAGGCAGGAGAATTGCTGTGAGTTTGAGGACAGTTTGGTTTACGTAGTAAGTTTCTGGCCAGCCTAGGCTACAGAGTGAGAGACTGTCTCAAAAAGAAAAAAGTAAAAAATTTAAGTGATTTGGTTAGAAGAGAAAAATTCAGTGGGTATTGGAACCAGGACTGATTCTAGCCTGTAGCTGCCATTAAGGACTCTTTTAATTCTTCAAGATTAGATCCCAGTGACTAGTATAAACTTGGGGGAAGGGGGGAGGATGGAGGTGGGGGACGATGCAGAAAATCATGACCACAGCAGGAAGACCATGATCCTACTGGGAAGACCAGAGAACAAAGAAACCTTTCAGGCAACACTAAATTATAAACCTGTGGAAAGAGAACAGTGTGAACTCAGGATGCTAATAAAGGCTCTGTGAGTCCATGGACTGTGGGAGGAATCAGGACAGATGAAGGAGGGGAAAGGCGGAAGTCTCCAAGTTAAGGACATATAACACAGGACACAGAGGGCACAATGAGGAGGTAGGCTTGAGCAGGCTGGCACACGGCTTTCAACTCTTCAAGAGATTGGAAGTGACTCCCTACAGCATAGCCAGTGGGACCTGTCAATGGCAGGAGGGGAGGAAGCAGAGGCTCCCGGTCTTCTGGGGTTTGACTGGGGAAAATTGTATGTGGCTATCTAGAATAGGGTCACATTATGTCTTCCTGGAAAGCCAAGCTGAAAACACTCAATTTAACTTAGCATCCATAGAGAGCCATTGCAGAATGGGAAAAGGAAGAAGCGGGTTGAAAACTTCAGGAAAGTTGGTGCGTGGGTGGTGGTGCTCTGTGTCACATGAGAAAGTGAAAAGCTCAACCCCCAAAACTAAAGGGCTGCAAGTTTGATGCAAATCAGAGGCCTTTCCAATTGTCCCAGCAGAGAATATTTCTGGAAAATTCAATTTTATGTGACATCCCAACAGTATAAATCAAGGAGAAATGGTCTTTTTATTAGGACGGTTTGCTTACCAGCCTTAAATGTATAACGTGTGCTCATAAGACAGCCAACAGAAATGCTTTAGGGGCTGGCTTAATAAACACAAAAGTTTTAATGCTGAACTGGTGAAAATGGCAATTTTTAAATTAGTTTTTGCATCTGTGTGTCCAATTTGTTTCTGAAGTTGACTTTGGTTTTACAGTTGCAAGCAAATTCTGCTTCACACAGGTAATACTAGCATCAGGGAATTTTTGTCTTAGTTCGTTTTGCCCTTTGCAAGCTGCCTGAGTCTGCATGGCACTCCTCCGTTCAACTAAACCAGAAGGTACAGTTGCACAGATTCCTTTTAACATAAATGGCTGCCAGATGTGGTGGCACATACCTAAAAGCCAGGAGTCTAGAGTCTGAGTTCAAGGTCAACCTGGGATATATAGGGTGAGTCTGTCTCAAAAAAGATATGTGGAGATACCCCAGTGCTGAGATTAAAGATATATGCCATCAAACACACACACACACACACACACACACACACACACTGTGTGTGATGACATCTATATATAATATATATTATATGTAAATGTAACTACTTATAATGAGAGATTTTCATGTATATGAGAATGAGCTTTTATTTGTTTATTTTGTATGTGTGGGTATGAAGGTCAGAGGACAACTTCAACACTATGTGGATCCCAGGGATTGAACTCAGGTCATCAGGCTTGACAGCAAGCACCTTTCCCCACTAAGCCATCTTCTCAGTCCTATGGAGAAGGCTTCTCGTGACAAACCATGGAATTGGTTATTTGCTGCTGTGTAGTAACGATGTACTAGATGTACCAGGACATGAAAGAAAGCTTGGGGCCTAGCCAGGCTTTTATTTTAGCATAGTGCTCTTGGACAGTAGTAATGACTTCATGGGTTGAAGGGTCTTGAAGAAGAGATGCGCAGAAAAAGAATCGATGGTTAGAAGTGCTGTATTTGTGTAGGATAACATAACAAAGCCATGAGATTCACCTTTCTCTCTTAGTACAAAAGAGGAGCTAAGAGTTGGGTTTTTACCCTCTGGGGAGTGTGTGTGTGTGTATGTGTGTGTGTGTGTGTGTGAGAGAGAGAGAGAGAGAGAGAGAGAGAGAGAGAGAGAGAGCGTGTATGTGTGTATACACATATGCATGTGTTTGCATGCCTAAACCCTGAAATCAGATACTGAAAAAAATGTAATTTTAAATTCTGATAAGAAATGAGGTGAGAACTACTTATATTTAGGTTACTTGAAGATTTCTGGTTGACATTTAAAAATTCTTTTAGAGAGATTTTATTTGTAGGGGCTGAGGAGATGATTCAGTGGTTAAGGGTACTGACCTGCTCTTCCAGGGGATCTGGATTAGATTCCCAGCACCCACACAATAGCTTATAACTATCAAAACTCCAGTCCTGGGGGATTCAACACCCTCCTCTGGCTTCTGTGGTGGCAGGCACTCATGTGGCACACAGATATACATGTAGGCAAAACATTCATGCTCATAAAAGAAAATTTAAAAATTAAAGATGTGTGTGTGTGTGTGTGTGTGTGTGCATGAATACAGTCCCCGTGGAGGTCAGAAGAGGGCACTGGATCCCCTGAAGCTGGAATTATAGGTGGTTGTGAGCTGTCAGACATGGGTGCTGGGAACTGAACTCATCTCCCGGGGAAGACCAGCACATATTCTTAACAGCTGAATCACCTCTTCAACCCTGGTAGATGTTTTTTAAGGATGTCATTGTTCTTAGTGATTAAAATAAAAAGTTCAGTTATCGGGAAATGGAGGAGCAGTGGATTGGGGGAGAGGGGAGGTGGTGGAGGAGCTAGGAGTAGAGTGAAAGGAGGGCTGCAGTCGGGATGTACTGCATGAGAGAAGAATAAATAAAAAGAAAAAAGAAAAATCCAGTCAACTGATGCACACACACACACACACACACACACACACACACACACACACACACATCCCACTTCAGGAACAAGTAAGGATATTATTAAAAATCCAGCTGATGTTCTTTTTTAATTTAATTTTATCGTATGTGTATGACTGTTTCAACTTCATGTACTGTATGCATCATGTGCACGCCTGTGCCCACGGAGGCCAGAAGGCATGGACCCTGGAGGTTGTGAGCCACCATGTGGGTACTGGGAACCAAACCTGGGTCCTCTGCAAGAGCACCAAGTACTCTTAACCGATGAACCATCGCTCCAGCCCCCACTTCACTGAACCCAGGGCCATGCACATGCCCGGCAGGGCTCTACCATTAGCCTAGAACCCCAATCCTCTTTTTGCTTTTTTAATTCTCAAACTGAGTCTCTGTAAGATGCCCAGGCAATCTCTGAACTCACACCATGGCCCAGGCAAACACTGAATTTGTGATTCTCCTACCTCGGCCTCCTGAGAAGCTGGCATTCCAGGCTGCCTTCTAGGTTGTAAAGTGTGTTGAGGAGAGGAGGTTAGCACACAGACAATAATGAGCACAGGAGTGACAGTGTGCCGTCCAGGGTTGTCACCGTAGATGGAGAAGGATGGGGGAGAAGCGAGGCCCGTGGAGGCGCCCAAAGAAATCATAGTGGGGTCCATGGACACACATAGACAATCGTCTGAGTCTCACACAGTGGGTGGGATACTGACCCCACGCCACACTGCGAGTTCTTTGTACCTTGAACGGAAATAGACATCAGGGAAATACTGACCATTTTAGGAAAGCTGACCACATCCGACACTAAGAAAAAAAAAAACAGAACACATGGTCTCACACATGGTCTAACAACAGGAAGGAATATTTTAATTGGGACTGCCCCAGAAAAATCTAGAACATATGGCTACTCTATTTACAAGCCAAGAAAATCCTAATTACAGGAGCTCGGTGAACTAACTCGCCAGCCCTCGGTAGAAAACACAAGCCACTAGCACGCAGACGCTCTAAACTCGTTCCCGCAGCCGGGGGACTTTATGTTCTTTCTTGAAGGTTTCTGTTAATATTTTCAGACGAAAGGTCAGGGCTGGGACAACAAATGACAAGTGGGAGAAATTCTATTCACATTTCCTAAATGACATGCTTTAGTGTTCTCTCAATCACGTCATCTAATTCCTGCGCTAGGCAGGGTATAAATCCTAAACGCAAAACTGTTTCTTCCACCTTGAGTAATAAAATAAAATTCAATTTAAAGTTCCCATTCCTTGAAAGGGACCGGGCCATCCTCACTCTCTGAACGTCCCAGGCTCGTGCGTGAGGTCTTCGTATTAACAATGCTATTAACAATGCGTTTCGGCTGCCAAGATTGCTCGCTGCTCTTCCACCCTTTGCGTCCCCGCTGCCTCGCTGTCTGACATGAAGCTATAATACAAAAACACACACCAGAAGCTTCCTTAGCCCACGTTGCAATTTAATAATCTTAGCAATTACGGGGAGATAAGCACTTGGAATGCTTCGAGTCACACCGTGACAGGTGGAAGTACCTTCCACTTCACCTTACTGCTCATGCTGGGGAAGGCCAGGACGCACTGGCCAGCTCCCCCTCAGTATTATCAAGGAAGTCATAGCTTTCCTTTTTGAGGTCAGGGACTATATTGGAGACAATGATGTGGTGAGGAGGTTGGAGGACAAGAGAGTGACACATTCCAATTAAGTCCTCTTTACTTCTTAATAAGAATGGTAAACTCATTTTACACACATGCATATATACACATACACACTGATAAAGAAAAAATGTATTTTTACTTTGTTTTTTTTTTTGAAACAAGTTTTTTCTATGTAGCCCTGGCTGTCTTGGACCTCACAATGTAGCCCAGGCTGACCTCAAACTTGTGGCAATCCTCCTGCCTCTGCAATGCCAAGTGTTGAGATTGCAGAAGTGTAGCACTAGGCTTCGCTGAGGTTTTTGTTTGTTTTGTTTTCTTCTGTTGTTATTTGAACCATCAAACAATTTGGGCAGCTTTATGAAGACAGAGCCCTATTTTAATCAGCTACAGTTACTAATGGCAAACAAACAAACAAAACAAGAACTTCTGCCAGGTGGTAGTAGCCCACGTCTTTAACCCCAGCACTCAGGAGGCAGAGGCAGGAGGAGCTCTATGAGTTCCAGAATAGCCAACATTACTTAGTGAGACTCTGTCTCGAAAAACAAAACAAAACAAAAAACAACCACCCCCAAAACAACAACAACAAAAACCCCAGGAATTTCTATGTTTATACTGACAAAAAAGGATTCTTTTATTTGCGCGTGCGTGTGTGTGTGTGTGTGTGTAACCCAAGCCAGACTCAAACTTGATAATATTCCTGCTTCTGCTGAGCTATAGACAAGTGCCATCATACCCAGTAAAGAAAGGTTTTACACCCACTGAAACTATAAGAACAAAGCGTACCGGTCTCCTAAAGAGGGAAATCCACCACTTGCTGCAACATGGTGAACTCTGGCAATAGGCAAGTTCAGAGAACCAAACACACTAGGGCAGACACAGGATCACCTCACGAAACCATAACGCCTACACAGCCAAACCCTCAAAATCACAGAGCAGGCTCATTGCTGGGCTTGTTGGGAGAGAACAGAGAGCCGTTTGATGGTCCAGGGTTTTAGTTCTCAAGATGAAAGGGGTAATGGCTTCACAACAACACTCTCGGTGCCCAGGGAATACTTACACATGGTTAAATGGTAACTTTATGTTGTCTATTTCACCTCAACACCCCCATGCAATATTTTTATTAATTATTTGGGAATTCATAAAATGCACCCTGATCACACTTGCTTCCCATTTCTCCCAGGACTTGCAAGCTCCCCCAGTCCCCAACCCACCAAGTCTAATCTGTGTTACCCATATACTCATTGGAGCCTGCCTTAAAGTCTCAGTGGCAAGTCCCTTAAAGAAAACAGAGTCATTTCCCATCCATCCCCACCAGAAGCCATCAACTGTGAGAGCAACAATCATCACCGTTATCACAGCTTTTAAAGAGTCTCTTTGATGGCTTCCTGTGTAGACTGGGTTTTTTGGGGGAGGGGTTGTCACAGAAACCTTCCATGACTCTCATTTTCAGGTGAGTTCCTTGCCCATGGCAGCTGGTGGTAGCACAGATTGTGGGCTTCAATACAGCTTCCTGAGGCTGCTGAGCTCATGGGCATCAACCTAGTCTCCAGTGGTGAAGAAGATCACGGACTTCAAGATGGTCAGGGGCGGCTGCAGTGAACTCCCACACCAACATGGCCTCTGGCGGCAGCTTGGACCACAGAAAACTTTCCAGGAGACTTAATCCAGAAAATGAACCAGTCTTTGCCTCAAATTTCTTGTTGTTGCTCAAGAGTCAGGGTGATCAGGGGATTGGGCAGCACGTTGGAGAAGGGACCTGGGCCACCTGTGTACCAACATGCTGCTGTATACCATCCTGCGCTCAGTGTCAGCCTCCCTGCCCTTGGTCTCAGCTGCCCGGCTGGTACCCAGGCGCAGCCATCATATTTGCAGAATAAGCAACAGAGTAAGTGGCAGCAGCAGCCCAGTGGGAGGCTACAGGGTATGGTGGGTCCCACGGTGGCCTGAGCCTCCCAGCAGCCTGAGGACTGGCCCTACTCAGCAACAACATGCTCCTTTGTCTGCCACTTAGCCACGCTCTTACACCCGTTGCTGCAGCTACGACTCTAGTTCCCCTTCTTCCATGCATGCCTCTCTTGCCACCATCTTTTTTTCCCAGTTCCATGAAACCGCTTTTTAAAAAGCATCTTCCCAGAACACCTGCCTTATCTCAGTTGTTCCAGAGCTATTTCTCTCACTGCAGGCTCAGCCTCCCTTCTCATCCTCCATCTGCTGAAGCCATCTCCCTGCGAAGCCTTTGTGGGTCTCCCAGGCTCCTCCCAGCATCCTCACATTTCCGAGGGTGCTAGCGGCTGCTGCCATCTTCTCTCTAATGTTCAAATAGAAATCAAATTATGAAAAATCTTTCAGATATTGACAGTGCTGGCTATCCACGTGGATAAAAATTTGGTCCCTACCCACAGACACAGATCTAATGTTGACCCTTTGCTCAGCACTCAAACGCATGTGGCCACAGTCAGGTGACAGTGACTTTCCTGGTATATGGACAATAAAATAGCAATACACTTTAATAGGCTTTTTGGTAATGACACTAGCTAAAATCTTAAAGGTTTATTGTATACTGTTTGGCTAGCTCCTAGACACGAAGAACTACCTCCAGAGCCCAGGACCTTGCTCATTTGCACTTTCCATTGTGTGTCCAGTGATTACATGTCTCTTTCTAGAAGAGATGCAGAATACACTGTATTTAGGAATGTAATTTAAAATCATTTCCAACTGTGATCTATCCAGAAACAAGAAATCATAGTGGACCAGAGAGAGAGCTCAGCAGATGACCCATTTCATAACCCATTTCATTTTTGGATGCCACAGGTGGAAAGAGAGAATCAGTCCCTACAGGCCGCCTTCTGACATCAATATACGGACACACGTGCACATCTCCACACATGCACAAATAAATAAATGCCATGTTTTTTAAGCTTTTTAAAACATTCATATTTATGTGCATATGTGGACCTGTGTGAGTTCAGGTGTGTGTAGATGCCTGAGGAGGCCGGAAGAGGAAGTAGCTTCCCCTGGAACTAGAGTTATAGGCAATGGTGAGTTACAGGCTGTGGGTGCTGAGAACTAAACCCAAGTTCTCTGTGAGAGCAATATGCATTCTTAGCTGCTCAGCCATCTCTCCAGCACAAATAAATATAGCTTTAAAAATTAAAAAAATAAAGTCTTTGCGATAGCTTTCTGAGATCTCATAGGTGTTATAGCTAGTCTGGAGAGGCTAATTATTATCCTCAGTGAATGGCCAGGAAGTGGTTCACTGTCAATCACATCCTTTGGCCCCCATGAGTGTGCTTTACAACTTGAGTTCAAAAGCAGGTTTTCAGAAGACCAAGGAAAGCAGGGTGTCATTGCTTTCAGTGAGTTGCTTTGCTTGAGCCTTCTCTTATTCTTCTTTCCAAGGGTCTATCTTATTTTTTATGAGTGTGAGTGTTTTGCCTGAATGCATGTCTGTGCACTACATGCATGCAGGGCAGAAGAGGGCATTAGATCCCCCACAGCAGCCATGTGGGTGCCAGAAGCTGAACCCGGTTTTCTGAAAGAGCAGCTAGTGCTCTTAACTGCTCTGCCATCTCTCCAGCCTGCTCCTTCATTTCTCCAGGACACAACTATTAAGCATGCACCATGTTCCAGAGGGCTGAAAACTGATGACACCCATTGACACCAAAATAAGTACAAACAGAACGGGGAACTATTACAAAAAAGCCCGCTCTGGTCACAAAGAGGAAGGACTCACTGTTTACCCACTGCGGGAATCGTCTTCAGTTTCACTGCTAAGTCGATGGGGAAGTAGAAAAAAAAAAGAAATATTGGGAGTGGCTTGGGATAACAAGAAGACTGAAACGCCTCTACATGGTCTACTGCAGCATAAATACACCAGTAAAGCTAGTGAATAAGTTGGAGGGGAGCAACTGGAGAAGAGGGAATAATACAAACACCATCGTAAGCAACGATAGGACAATCTGCCGTAGACAAGAACCCGGGAACAGTTCGGATTTTTTAAAAGATACGTGGATAAAAACGGCCCATTTTCCAAGCAGTAATTCATAAGGGTAGGGAAATGTCAGATGAAAGGTAAATATCAGGGCCAAAGCTGTAGGACCCTAGAGGTTTGAAGTTGATGTATTTTAGTAAAGGAAGGCTAGCAAAGGGAGGAGTAAGAGGATGTCAAATTGGGAAGGGCCACACGGCCTTGATTATGGAACAAATCAAATACAAAGAGCATAAGCAGCAGCCGGTAGTGCCGAGCTGGCTCTAGCATGGGAGTGATTTTCCTACAGGGACTGTTCACCCAACCGTTAGACCCTAACTGCTAGAGGAAGCCAAGGGATAAGAATATTTACGAGCTAATGGAGAAACACAACTCGCCTCTCAAATGTACACAATTTAAATTTGCTAGTCACAGAAAAGAGAATCCCCAAGTAAGATAAGAGGCCAAATGTTTGTCTTCTCAGAGTTTCACCCACAGAGAGGAATAAGCTGTCAACACTCAGTAGTGACATCGAACTAGACCTTAGTAATGAGCAAGAGCCAAGTCTGGAGACAACACGCACGGAGAAGGGGCAAGAAAGAAAGACTGTCAGAGACAGAAAATGCCAAGGAGTCCAAATCAGCAGCTTCCTTATACCACATCCATCATTACACACACCAGTAGCTGCTGGGGATCCTGGGGCTCCCCATTTCATTCTCACCATCTGTGATGGTGAATACTGATCGTTGACGTGACAGGATCTAGCATCACCTAGGAGACAAGCTCTGGGCAAGTCTGTGAGGGAGCTCATTGAAGAAGGGAGGCCCGTCCAAGATGTGTGTGGTACCAGTCCACCGGCTGGGGTCCTAGACTACATACTGAGTACCAGCACTTACCTCTCTTAGCTTCCTGACTGTAGAGCCAATGTGACCAGCTACCTCAAGCTCTTGATAGCAGGATTTCCTTACCATGATAGAATGTCTTAAACATGAGCCAAAATCAAGCGACCTCTCTCCCTCCCTTACTTTTGTCAGGGACTTCCTTGCAGTCATAGAGAAGTAGCTAACACACCAAGAAGCTGGTGAAGCTGCTTCCAGAGCCCAGGCCCTTGATCACCAGGCTTTTCTATTGCATCTTAAGCAATTGTGCAAAATTCTCTCTCTTCTTTGATTGGAAGAGGAACAAGGTGTACACATGAACACAGTCTAAAAACATTTTGCAGGTGTGATCTATTCAGCCCCAAGAACCTGTCTTATTTTTGAAAGTGTGGTAGCCTGTCACGTGCGATGAAGGACTTGAGACTAGAACTAGAGGCTTACAGGGAGCAGACAGTGCGTGCAGTGAGGCTCTATGATAGCACAAACCAGTATTCTCCTGGAGAGAGATACACACAGCTCAGTGTGTACGGGACTCTAGATTCAGCCACAGAACCAAAAGGAAATGAAAAAGAGATTCTCTGGGACTAGCAAGATGGCTCAGCGGGTAGAGTCACTTACTGTCAAGACTGATGACCTGAGCTCAATCTTTGGGACTGACACAAGGCAAGCTGTCTTATGATTGCCACACGTGCTTGGGCACACACATAAACACACTAAATAAATAAATCCATGTAACAAAAATAATATTTTGATTATCCTCAGTTTTGACTATTATTAAAAACACATCTCAGAAATGTTATTATCCTCGGCAGAATTTATGCCCCAGACCTTGTTTGTTTACAGCTCCAGGGACTTGGACACAGCCAAGCCCTTCTGGGGGAATCATAACATCCTCGTGTGGGAACTCAGCAGGTACTGATTCACACCCGATCTCTCGTCCCTGAAAGATAGTGAATGACTTTGTAATAGCAGGCCTCAGAGAATAATTACTCATTCTCTGACACCCTGAAGATAAAATTTGCATGTCAGTTATACTTCCTCATAATAAGATGAAAAATTGTTCGATGTCTGTGCATTTGCTAAAGAAGGAACTTAGAAACACTGGAACACACTCCAAGAAGGGAAACAGGTCAGGAAGTGTCAGAGCAGATTAAGTACACCACTGCCCTAGAAACAACCAGGGGCGCTGAGATCAGGGGCGCGCTTAACTCTCCGTCTAGGTGCAGCATAGCTCTCCGTCTGGTGCAGCAAGCCCTTCCTCCTCTTGGTTGCTTATTTAACTGTTCGATAGTATGGGCTGAGTTATAGTACCCTAAGATTCCAAAGTTGAAATCCCAATCTCTTGGTGCCTTGGAACAGGATTGTATTGTATTCTACGAGGTAATTAAATTAAAATTGGGTCATTAAGGTTGACTAATCCAATGTGACTGGCGTCTTTAAGAACCCAGCCCTAACCGGGCAGAGATGGGAGATCATAAATTTGAGGTCAGCCTGGACTACAGAGTGAGAGTCCCATCTCAAACTAAACAGAGGCAAACAAGGACTTTTGGCTCCTGACACAGAGGGGAGATGAACAGAAAAGGGCCAGTGTGTGCAAGCCGGGAAGAGCCTCCGGAGAAACCAACCTGGAACCTTTGATCTGGACTTCAGCCTCCAGAACTGAAAGCCAGTTCTGTTGTTTGCAGTCTCCCAGGGAGAGGTGCTTTGTAGGAGGCCCTGGCCTTACTCCTTCCACTGTGTTCTCACCAACACTGCTGAGCGAAGAGCTGCCTGGAGCTGGATGTTTGGGTCTGTTTCCTGGACTACAAGGATTTAAACGTTATCAAAAAGTGTTCAAAGGGGACATTTCTTCCTTTAGTAGAAGATATCTTCAAGCTTGGAGTTTTTAAAATGTATGTGCGTGATTGTATTTGTCTGTGCATGTCTGTGGGACTGTACGTGTACACAGGTGTGCAGGGACACATCACTATGCACATTGACAGAGGGCAGAAAAGGGTGCTGGATATCCTCCTCCATGATTCTCCCCCATTCCTTGGAGGCAGGGTCAAACTTTAAAGTAAGTATCTAGATGGCAGTATTTTCAAAATGACTATTTTTCCCCTTTCTTATTTTTTTCCACAGCTAATGAGCATTATTTAGAAAACCTATGGGGCTCTTATTTTCTGAGCTATGCTGGACACCAGCAAGCCCCAGGAATTCCCCATCTCTGCTGTCTTGGGTCTAGGGACGTAGTCATTTGGGGGATGCTCAGCTTGTTATAAGGGTGCTGCAATGCAGACTCCAGTCCTCAAGATGCCACAGAAAGGCTCTTAACCACAGAGCCATCTTTCCAGTCACTAAAACCTTACCAGCTAGATATTTACTTTAAATTTTGACAGTTGATAGCCTTTACTATACACACATAGAACTTATTTTAATGTAGAAATAATACAGAGTCATTTACCATTTTGGAACATTTTCTCCACATCATGAAAAATTCTTAAGCATTTTCTAAAAAAGATTTTATTTTTACTTGTGTGTCTGTGTATATCTTGTGAATGTGTGGTACAAGTGTGTGGGTGTCTGTGGGGGCTAGAGGAAGGTATCAGACCCTCTGGGTGGAGTGACAGGCAGTTGTGAACCACCTGATGTGGGTGCCGGGAGCCGAATTCAGGTCCTTTGGAAGAACAGGGCTCACTCTTCACTGCTGAGCCACCTCTCCATTCCCTTCTTTAATTTCTTAAACAGGTATAAAAGTTATAATATCATGTGTGCCTTTCATAATGGACAATTTTAAGATTAGAATTTCATGCTTCTAACCTCTCTCTTTCTGTGTCTGTGTTGGTGTATGTGTGTGAGAGGAACAGAGAGGGAGACAGAGAGAGAACGCGTGTGTGTGCATGTATGTGTAAATGTGAGCACATGTGAAAGCCAGAGATCAACATCAGATGCCTCTATGGCTCAACATGCTTTGGTTTTGTGACTGCTGCAGCCAGTGCAGCCTGGATGCCAAGACTGGCGGGGGGTGCAGGGATTGAGAAACGGAGGCTTCTTTTCAGGTGGAAGAACAGCAGTCTTTATTGTGTCCAGCAACCTTTTATACCTCTACTCCTGTGGAGACCCACCGGCCAGAAGGAACACAAACATCCTTGTCAATTACAGACCACATGGAAGTTCTGCTGTCAGTCGGGGGAGTGAGGGTAGCTGGATCACAACAGTGACAGGGTCTGTCTGTCAGTCATCCTGGCGCTCACAGTTTTGGCTGGACAGCAAGCCTTCTAGAACTTGCCTGTCTCTGTTCTCTAATTGATAGGAGTCAAAGCTACAGCTGAGCTTAACTTTTTTTAGGGCACTCGGGCCTAGACTCAGCTCCTGATATTGGCAAGGCAAGCACTTCCCTGACAGAGACATCCCTCTTAACTCACTCACCTAGCTACTCCTAGCATGATTAACACTATAGTAAGCATCTTTGGTGACAGAGCCTGTAAAAAAGATTTATTTTTATTTTATATGTATGAGTATGCTCAACTGCATATATGTATGGGCACATGTACTTGCCTGGTGCCCACAGAGTTCAGTACAGGGCACTGGACCCTCTGGAACTAGGGTTACAGAGAGTTGTTAGCCACCATGTTGGTGCTGGGAATCGAGGTCTAGTCCCCTACAAGAACACAAGTGTTCTTAACTGATTAGCCATCTCTTCAGTCCTGGCACAAAAGCTCGTATCCATCCTTCTAATGCCTATCCTGGGAAGAGAGAGTCAGTTTTCTTCCAGGGTGTTGCCCTCAGCAGGGCAACAACACTCCAGTGGGTGATCCTCCACTCAGGAGTAAATGGGAAGTATAAACTGGACCCAGGGTCACTGAAAGCAATTGATTAATCAATTAATTAATAAAAAGACATGAAGCGGAAGGAAGTTGGGGGTAGACCTAGGATGATCTGGGGGAGAAGGGATGAATACAATCAAAATACAGTCTGAAATTCTTAAAGAATTAAACTATATTAAAAATGCCGTCCTATCACAATTATGCAAAAGATAAGCCATGATTATGGCTTTTTGAAAAACTTAAACCACTTTCTAGCTAATCCATAAAATCCTTCATTCCACTTTATCCCTAAGCACTGCTTTTACAAGCCTTGCTAATTTGATAAAATGAAATGGGATCTGTGACATTTTAATTTATTAATACATTCTTTGAATATTAATGATGCCTTCACCTTCTCCCCTATTTACAATTTTTCTTTTAAGAAGGGGCACCTCTAAACCTTGTATAATGGTTCACATATATAATCCCAGTATTGGGGAGGCTGAGGCAGATGCAGCCTGCAGGCCAGACTGGGACTACACAATGAGTTCTAGGCCAGCCTGGCTATGGAGCTACACTTTGTCTCAAACAAAGAGAGAGAGAGGGGGAGAGGGAGAGAGAGGGAGAAGGGGAGAGGGGGGGAGACAGAGAGACAGAGAGAGAGAGACAGAGAGAGAGAGACAAAGAGAGAGCACATAAGAGGGAAGGAGGGAGCGGGAAGGAGAGAAAGAAGGGAAGAGAAAAGGAGAGAAGAGGGAAAAAAGGAAAGATGAAAGGACAGGGGGCGGAAGGAGGAGGCTCTTTCTCAAAGCACACGGTAAAGCCGTGATACTGCCTGGCCTTCAGCCACGGCCTTGAGTCCTCAGTCAAGAAGACGGTACATCCTAGAGTCGTCTCAAATCTTATCATCACAGACTGACAAACAATAACACAATTTTCACTGTTCAGAACAAAGAAATCTGTTCCAATTATTTTCCTCCTACTCACAAAATGTTGATACATCAGATGTGTGTGAATATATTTAATTTAGCTATCTAAGTCTGAAATCAGCTTTCCTTGCAGAATGAAAAGAAGGTTTTCATTTAATCTGGGGAGGAAAGGGAGGGAGCTAGAACTTTTGGAAAGAAAACAGATAGCACTCTTTATTTCCAACGTAATTTTAGCTCAAATGTGTTCATTTCCCAGCTGCATTTCTTACATTCAAGGCACAGAGAAAACTTAAAAATGCAAATGTTTCCCAGGTGACTTGTTCTCAAATTCAGAGGCACTGCAAGCAAAACACTGCATCTTGAGCAGACCTTGGATGTCTCTTTGATCAGACCTGGACATTTTCAATGGAAATGTTTTTAAATGGCCGTTTGTGACAGAGGGCTCAGTTTTCAGGGGAGAATCCTCTCAGAGAGGCTGGCACGGGCAGAACACTGGTGGTGCTGAGCTGGGGTGGGGGGTAGACCGCTGAACGATCCATAGCTCCGAATCCTGTCATGTGCTTCCCTTCCTCACCCAGCCTTGGTTCTCTTCCTTCTGTTCCCAGAGCAATAGGTGTCCCTTAGCCAGCCAAGGATGACTCCGCTCTTCCATGATGACTCTCTCTCCCCTCTCACACGGTCATCCCCCCCTCCATCTGCCCTACACACTAAAAATATGTCCAATTTCCCCTTCCCAAAAAGAAAACCTTGTGTTTTTTTTTTTTACTTCCCTCGCAAGTGTTACCCATGTGTCCCCTTTTTAAACTCCCTGAAATGGACACTGGGATTTTTCTTTTTTTTCAATTTCCTTTCCTCATCCATCAAGGTAACTGCTGTTCTCACTCCACCCATCACCACATAAGCCTGGCTAGCCTTGAACTTCCTAGAATTGAGTTCCTTGTATATTCTGTATGACATATTTATGCATTATTGTTATTATTATTGGTATCAATTATTTTATTGTAGTAGAAGCTGGGATAATGAGGGGGCTCAGTTAGTAAAGCACTTGCTGTATGATCCTGAGGGCCTGAGTTCAATTCCCTTGCACCCATGTTAAAAAGGCAGGCACAGCTGCATGCTCCTCTGATCACGACACTGGGAGACACTGGGAAACCAGAGAAGGGATTCCTGGCACTCTGTCTAGCCTTGACTGTGAGAGACCCTGCTTCAAAAATGAGCCAGAGAGGCCTTTTTGATAGATATAGCTTGGCAGGAGGGTAAGGCCACTTGCCACCAAGTCTGACCACCTGAGTGTGGTACCCAAGATGAACAAGGTGGGAGGAGATTGAAATTGCCCTTTGACCACCACATGTGCACCCTAGCACTGTGTGACACACACACACACACACACACACACACACACACAAAACACATAATAGAGAACTGAGGGAAAAGACACCCTATGTTGACCTCTGGCTTCCGCATGCACTCACACTCATACAGATATACATAAGTAGCAATAAAAGGCAAAATGCAAACACGCATACACAACACAAAAGAGTCCACATTAGCTTTAATAAGTACACCTTTCAGCAGCGCTGAAACTGCCCAGGCAGGACTGGCTGTGTGGGCGTGTGCACACCTTTAATCTCAGCACTTGGGAGGCAGGAGCAGGCAGATCTCTGTAAGTTTGAGGTCAGCTTGGTCTATACACTGAGCTCCAGGCCAGCCAAGGTTGCATAGGGAAACCCATCTCAAAAACAGTAACAACAACAACAACAAAATGGTCCAAATGGTTGAGCATCCATCACTGCCATCTATTCCAGAACTCACTTGTCTTCTCCAGTGAGAAGCTCTGCCCACCACACAGTGAGTCCACGTTCTTCCTACCTCGCCCTGTACCATCCGTTCCACTTTCTGAGTTGCCTTTCCTAGGGACCAACCAAGAACTGCTGCTTCCTCTCTGACTTGTATCACACTTTGCCTCATGTTGTTTTTAAGACTCACTCCTGTCATAGCATCGATCAGAATTAGCTTTTTCAGCACTGAATGATTTTTCTTTGTACAAACTATATTTTGGGATTTTTACACATTCATTAAAGGATATGGGGGAGAAAGAAAAGACTGTCACAGTTTTTGTTAGCGTGTATTCATTGTCCAGAGTCATATTTTTCATACAATATTCCATATTTTTGTCTAGTACTAAAATATCATATAATACTACATCCTCAACCCTCTCCTTTCTCTTTCTCTTCCTTTCCTGGTAGTTCTCCCTGTTGGCCAGACGCCTTTCATGTCACGTGTGTAAAACATAGAATCCACGAGGGAGAAGGGAGCACAGGGAACATTTGCCATTCTGGCTTCTTTTCCTTAAGATGCTCTCCAGTGGCGCCCATGTTCCTGTGACCACCATTTCATTCCTCTTCATGGCTAAGCACTACTCCACTTTGGAGAAACACTGCATTTTCTTTATCCTTCATCTGTTGACAGGTCCTTGGGCTTTTTCCAAACTTGGCTCTTACGAACAGTGTCCCAAAAAGCATGTCTCTGTAGTTTTCGACCTTAGACACCTTTGAGTGTGTCCACAGGGGTGGTGCAGCTGGATCTTACGATAATCCTATCTAATTTAGGTTTTTGAATTGTTTGAGGAACCTCCATACTGATTTTCATAATGGCTGCACCAATTTACATACTGACCAGAATCGTGTAAGTGTGCCTTTCTGGGCTGCCCACATCCTCACCAGAATCTTTTTTTTCTTTAATAATTCTGACTGAGATGAGATGAAATCTTGATGTTTTCGTGTGTGCATGTGTGTGTGTGCACACACATGCTCGCACGTACGTGTGCCTGTACACGTATGCATTCACAGAGTCATGCAAGTGCCCTCTGAGGCCAGAAGAGAGCCCTCAGATCCCCTGGAGTTGGAGTTACAGGCAGTTGTGAGTGGTTGCTATGGACGCTGACCGCCAAACTCGGATCCTCTGCAAGAGCAGCCTGCACTCAACTGCTGAACAATCTCTGCAGCCCCTCCATGTGGTTCTGATTTGCACTTCCTTAGTTTCCAAGGCTCACAAAGCACACAGTGGCCATCAGGACCATTTTTAAGCAGGCTGTGTAAACAGCAGCTTTAGGTCCACAGCAAAGCTGAGCAGATGAAGCTGAGATCTCCCAGATTCCCCCACAAACCTCCACCACTGTCACAGCCCAGCGCCACAGTGGCACATTTGTTATGCAAACAAAGCAAGTTTGGGAGTCTGCTGCAGGAGCTGTCTCAGTCAGTGATGCCCCATGAGCCCTATTTAGCAGTGACATCAACATCAGTAAGTCACCATCACCCAGGCTCCGGGCTTTGCTTTATGTTTTAACATCAGTGCGATACACTGTAATGGTTTTGATAAATGGATACTGATAGGAATCCTCCATTACTATCCATAGAGTGCTTTCACTGGCCCCTCTGCCCAGACCCTGAACATCATTGGATTGCTTATTGTCTCTGCCACTGCCCCAGGATGTCATACAACTGTAATAGCATAGGAAGTAACTTTCACATTAGCTTCATTTACTTAGTAATTTGTGTCTATGGTTTTTTATGGCTTGGTAACTATCTTTTAGTGCTGAATAGTATCCCATCATGCCAATGACCTGCAATGTGTTTACTAGTCCCCCACTAAAGGACGTTTTGATTGCTGCCAAGCTTTGTCAATGGAGGAAAAAGCTGCCATCAACATACATGCACATATTCTCGTGAAAACATGTTGTTTTAACTCTTCTGATTAAATAGCAAGAGCTATAATTATTGAATTGCCTAGTAAGAACATTTTTAGCTTTGTAAGACATAGTCAAACTATGTTCCAAGGTGGCGGGACTATTCTACATTCTGCTAGAAGGAGCACCTGGTTCTTTGTGTTTGTTTGTTTGTTTTTTGTTTTCCAGTGCCATGTATTCAACCCAGGGCCTAGTGCAAGCTAAGCAACACTCTACCACTGAGACACACACACACACACACACACACACACACACACACATTCCTTTTTCTTTTCTTTCTCTCTTGTTATGTGCTTGCTTGGAGACAAGGTCTTATTTTGTAATCCATGTTAGCCTGGGACTCACTATGTGTAGTGATAAGGGGAGCGGGCCCTGCTTTTCGTTCCGCCCAGCTCCCACATGGCTAGCTTATACCCCGAAATAACAACACACAAATTGTATTCATTTAAGCACTG